>MU827324.1:485793-499351 GCA_029204205.1 Desmophyllum pertusum
ATGTTGTAGAAGGGGCACTCGGGCGGTACTCAAAAAAGGTTTTATTATGGGGAAGACTGGCGTTGAGGGCCTCTTCCGCCCAGGCGGTTCCAACCCTTACCCTTTTATATTACCATTTTTGACAGAAAAGGTACACCTTTCATATACCCTTCCAGAGAAAATGGGTTATCCCTTTCATATACGCTTTCCATAGAAATGATAAAAATGGTACCCCTTTCACATACCTACAGTAGACAACACTGCAGCCCTTTTCTTATTACCCTTGGACATAGTCCCCAGGAAGTGATGGCAAGTGGAAAGGAAGCTGTCCTTGCGATGGCCTGCCCCTAAGAACTTCAAAAACCTGCAGTCCACCTCATACCTAAAATGACACAGTGTTTTCCCAGCCTCAGTCCCTGAGTCGTTATCATTTCTCGTTTCGTAGCAGATCTTGCGCGAAGTCCAGTTCATTTGGTTTGACGTCATGGACTCGCGGAGAGGAAATAAATTTCCTTTTCTTTGCTGAACTCTCGAACGTATAAAATCTGTGGTAGACGTAATGCTAGCAGGAACCAGGAACCGTCTACTCTCAAGAATTTGTTTACTCCGAAGTATTGTTTATCGATCGAAGTTTATCATTGGGAAGTGACTTTGTTGGACGTTCAGTAGTGCGCGGGAATTTGGGACAAAAAACCCGGCTTTATTAAATCCGGTATCAGGAACTGGAACGACGACTCAAATAATTTCTCAAAGTACGATCAACGTATGGCTTTAATATAGTTTTCATACAGTTGATACCCACGCTTGGGTGCTCTTGCATGGGTATCAACTGTCTGTTGGTGTTCCATCTACTGAATTTAACTTCAAATTATAATGTTTAAACATTTCTTATTTCCCTAAATTTCACATATCCTTTGAGTAAAACTATTTCCTCCCAAACATACGCAAAAATCACCCAAAAATTTACATAACACCCCATAACATACTGATGCATGAGATGAGCATAGTTTTTGGATTGCTTGAAACATGAACGAGGTATTTCCATAAAATTAAACCCATGTTAAGTGGCGGAAAAATGGCATTCAGATTAAGTCCCGCCTTAAACAGACCTGACGAAAAAAAATGCGAACTTTGTGCATCGAAAAATTTGCACTAAAATTATCCTTGTGGTACAAACGGTTCCTATAGCTCTTATTCTATAATTACAAGGCTTTCTTTCAAGGGTTGCTACGCGCACGAAATAGTATTATAAAGCCCGGGCCAAACCAGGATGAGAGTTCAAACTATCGCTCTCGTCTGGCCTGAAACTCTCATGCACTCTCATCGAATTTGAACCTGTTCAAATTTGTCTTGAGAGTCGTCGAAAGTTTTCTCTCGTTTGGCCCGAGGTGATGATAGTCGATGAGAGTTGAAGAAAACTCTCATGAGAGCCAACTCTCAGCAACTCTCATCCTCGTTTGGCCCGGACTTTAATTAAAATCACGTAAAAGATAGCCATGGTGCTGACTCCGATCTTCGAACGGTCCTGTTTTGCAAGTTTGGACAACAACGGTAAGCAAATTCCACGGTGCACTAGCGTCCCAGGATTTCGAATTACGGATGAGGTGTGCTGTACCTTGAAGCTCAGTTTTCACGTCTTTAAGTGTATCACAATTATTTTTCCTCGCTTTATACCGCACGCCACGTTCAACATGGATTATCGCAGTTGCAGTCAGTAGGATGGACGAGGTTTGCTGCCGGATCGCTAACTGATCATCGAAGCAACTATTGCATAGCGTGGGAGCGGACATAGATCTCTTCAACATTATTTCATTATTTCTTTGAACGCAATCCAAAACTAAAGCTGAATCGTAGGAGTTTGATCTTAACAAGCGGGTGGCTTTTCCATCCTTTTTTCATCTCTAAAACATCTCCCAGTGAACCTCCAGGAACCTTTCGTTTGACAGATCGCGCACAACAACTGCTGGCTGGATTGCTTTAGGTTTTCTCCATTTTACAAGCTCTAGCACAGCGTTTCTAAAATGACGGTCTCTATAACAATAAATGAGAGGGTTCATAAGAGAGTTTAAATATCCTAATTGCCTCACAGGAACGGAAAACCGACTTTTTACTAAGCACAGGGAAAATTGGCCAGAATAACAACACCGAACCCGCTGGAATAACGAGAAAAATCACTTACTGCGGTTATCAGGCCGGTCGTCTTGGCAACTTTGGATTCCAGTTTCGCTTTAACTAGGGTAAAGTGGGGAGAAGCGTTGCGTGACGACACAAATAACGGCTGCGTAGGAGACTATAACTAGGGCGGTGACTTGGCTGATTTGATTTATTCGACGTTTCCTTACTCCAAGGTACACCATGACATAGAAGTAAACTAACAGGATTATCAAAATTCCTCCAAAAATATCTTGAACCATATACCAGCCTTGTACAACTGTGTGATCCACTCCAGTCCGTCGCATCACAAGGACAGGAAACGTTAAAAATACTGTTGATAACCAGCCGGCTGTGGCGAGCTTTTTGACGCGGTTTGTTGTAAACGATTACCTTGTAGTCCATCCACTTTCGTATGGCCACGTATCTCTCCCAAGCAATTACAGTTAAATGATATAGAGACCATATGCCAAGGAAATCGCTGAACCACATATTAAGCGAATCGAAGGCACAAATATGCACAAACGAAACTTGGCGCAATACTAATACATCAACAGCGGCAGACGACGGTATACATACAACGCCAATAAGAAGATCTGTAACAGCCATACTGGACAGCAAAATGGTCGATTGTTTTTTCAGCGCGTTCTTTTTCTTCATAGTAATGATAACTGATATGTTCGCCAAAATGATACAAGGAGACATAATGCATCGGATGACGAGTAAACTCAGACGTAAGTGGTGACATTTAGGTCCCATGTAAAGTTTGGTGTTTATGGACAGTAAAACACTGACCTGATATTACTGGAAATGTTTCTGGTTGATTCTGTGTCGTTTACGTCCATGTGATATCAAGAGTAGAACGCTTTTCTGAAAGCAGGGAAGCGGCACTGATTTGGTGACTGAAAATGTTCGCTGAACTGTCCGTGATACACCGTGTTCCTTTCAGTTTCCTGTTTCTTTCTCGTCACTTATGTTTTATAATGTCGTAGCTACTGAACGAAACGCCTTCCTGCCGCTAACTCCTATTCAAAGGTAAAATTATTAACAAACCGGGTTATTCATGAATACAATCCAATTTGCGACTTAAAATGATGTTCGCTGAACTGTCCGTGTCACGTTGCTTTTTCCTGTTTCTTTCTCGTCAGATGTTATATGTTGTCGTAGCTACTGAGCAAAACGCTTTCTTGCCGCTAAATCCTATTCAAAGGTAAGATTACAATGTATTTATCAAGCTGGGTTCAGTTATTCATGAATGCAATCCTTTAAAAAACCATTAAACATAACATAAGTGTGTCTGTTGGGCGGTTATTTTTTGCTGTGGCTTAAACAAACCCGGCGGAAAAAATGCTCCCGTATTAAAGCGGACATCTCGGGAAGCAGAATAGTGTCAGCAACTGGAGCTGGCCGCTTACAGTAATGTGTAAATACAGAGTTTGTATGAGCTACAGTTCAAACTGGGTTTTGTCAAGGCGGCCGTAAGTAGACGGAGCTGTCCACTTACGAGAGTGTCCGCTCAGAGAGCTGCCGACTGTATTGAAAACGAGAGACATGTGTAAGAGTTACATAAATTAGCATCTTATATTAGTGGACACATATTGGTGTTGACAAGTGTGTCGACACAAACTGTAAGTGGTCGATTTCTTTCGCAAACGTGACAAGAAAGTAAGTTTTAAGACGAGATAACAAAAAACTAGAAATGTTATGAACAGGGAAGACGAATTACATGTAACTCAGTCGTGATGTGAAACTCTATATTCGTGTTTATTGCGTTGCGCGAATTGACAAATATGCTTTAATCATAAACGCACAAAGGAGAAACTCTTCTTTTTTTCGCCAAAGTGTGAAGGAAGGAAGTTTGGTAAGTTTATTGTGAATATGTAAATTCAAATTAAAAATTTTCTGGCGTTAAGTGGCAATCATGTAAAGAAACATATTTTAGTGTTATGAAGGACACTTCCAGGTAAAATCAAAATTATGATAACATACAAAGGAAATATTCCAATTAAAATATATATGCGTATTTAATTAAGGATAAACCTTTTAGGCCCTTTTTTAGCAATTTTATTAATTGCTGATAATAAATTGTTACTCCTAACACGGTATAAATGCCATTAATACATAATTTCAGTCCTTATTTTATTTTTATTTTGTTTTATTTTCCATTACACCTGAAGAAGCATGGTAGTGGCCTGCCAAAATATTATATTATAAAATCAAGATAAAATAATCTCTTGAATTAATCAATTTAAAAACTCTACATTGTCTCGGCTTTGCTTCATTTTCCGTATATATTTTTAGCCGACTAGATCAATCTATGATCCGACGTACAATGTATATCAGCAGGATTATTGTTCACGGTTGCTTGCTACTAATTCTTCTTCTGGCTTATTTTATTCATTTTATTTGCACTGATCACTGAAGGTCGCAGTCGTTGTTTAATTTGGTTTCCTGAGCTAAATTTAAGAATAGAGCATGGTATTAAAATAAGGTCATAGTTATCATAAAGAAATACCAAATAGAAAACGTTTTCCGTGTTTCCATAGAGTTATGGTAACACGAGTGAAGTTTGGGAGAACGAGAAATTCTGTGTTTCCACAGCAATTTCGATTTCTCCCAAACTTTCACGAGTGTTATCATAACTGTATGGAAACACAGGGAAAACGTTTTCTATTTGGTATTATGAAATAAAAGCAAGAAGCAATTTTCTATGTTTCCATAGAGTTGTGGTATATTCAGTACCATTTTACCATTAATGGTATATTTTGGGTTTTATTTTATTCACTTTTTAAAAGATTCGGCCAAGTAGTATCTATTCCTCAGCTGAATTTATTCAGTCTGGTAGGATTTATTCCCAGAAGTATTTCGGCTTCGCCTTTGTTTTAAACCTTCTCTAATTCATCTTGATGTTTTTTCACATCCAAGGGAAAGCGAGGCTGTTCAACTTCAATGGTACAACTTAATGCATCAATGTTACAAAACTGCTTGCATGAACAAACTCAGAAAATTAACATGTTATAGAGCAGGCAGAATGAAACGTTCCCGGTCCAAGTTTATAGTTTTGTAACATTTTTCATAACCGAGTTATTACGAAAATAATCTTCAGAAAATTACAGTACTTAGTATGCAGCCGCCATGTTGGTGTCCTTCTTTGGGACACAAATACAGCGGCCCATGTATTATTGTATATGTAAAAATATGTGAAAAGAATAGCTTTATATAATTAAAAGTTTAGCTTTTAGACTTTGATGACATTCAGATGCAAACCACCAACTTAATAGGCCATGTTCGAGTTCGGCTTTTGCCTCACTCTGGTGCAAAACCTTTCACATGTAAATGAGGCAAAAAAGCAACTCGGAAGTGGCCAAATGCAAGCGGTAACTACTGTACTAGTCTGTATTGTATAGTGTTCTTTCTTTACAGGAATTCGTATTCAATGATATCAGAGCCGGCCATTATATACAGATGTTATTGAACTAGCACCTTCGGCTCGGTCCATAAACTTGCAAAAAAAGAACGAGACCAATATTCCCAATACGGACCGCGCAAATTAATTACACCACATTATCTTTGTCTTTTTAATCAATTTAACTGTGTATATATATATTAATTTTTATACTTTATAATTTTTTAAATCGTGGCATTACCTGTAAATTAGCTTGTGTTTTTACCTATAGCTAAGTGTATTGTCCACGTTAAATAATAGTTTATCTAGTCTATCTAAGCTAGTTCAATAAAGTGTTTCTTATGATGGCCTTTTGAAAACGTTGCTGATAAATTGATGCAACAAAATATAGTACAACAATTCGCGGCTAATGCCACTAAGCGAAAAGTTTAACCAAAATTATCCGCCAGACGCAAGGAAGCATAGGCACGCAAGGCGTGCGGGAGTTATTTTTTTAAACGACGCGCATTCAAAATTCATGTTGTTTATCCCAAATTAATTATATTTTATCCTTTTTTTCCCATTTGCATGGATCGTGATAGGGCTATAAGAAGCAAATAAATGTACAGGAGTGAAAATAGCGCAATATTTAAACTGAACGCAAAAATAGCTTATGAAATAAGGTTGGGATAAATGATCACATGAAAAATAAAACTATTATATTACATGGGTTTCGGAAAAAAACCCCAATATTATTTATCTGCGACTTACTTGCGACTTATTTGCGAGGTATTTACGATTTACTTCCGACTTATTTGCGGGTTAAAGAAGGCCACGATACAAGCACAACAATGTCCTGCGGTAACAAGGCGAACGACCTGATCACGTGCGACTCGGTAAGGTCCGCAATGCGTATGTATGGCTACAGCCTTTTGAGCGCTAGATAGCTGGTGGATTTACTATCCATGACTTGAACTGTAAAACACTGGGAATTGGATCGAAACTAGTAAAGAAGCAAGATACGTGTGGTACATTTGACCGGTATTGTCAGTTTGACCATCTTTTATAAGCCACTGACATATCGTACCATTGGCAGACACGCTAATTTAACACGAATGAAATTGAATCAAGCAATAGGAACCACAGGTCCCTTAGCGACTTCAATGTAAACTTCACAATGGGATTAAATGGTTTAATAAACTAAATTCCTGTTTTTGTTTCTTTTTAGCTCAGCATGAGAGAATCTCATGCTGAGGTATCGTTGTAGAAGGCAAAAATTTGTTAGTTTATATGATGAATGGTGTAAACTTTTCTTGGTAATTCCGCTGAGCAGCGCACAATGCCTGGGAAATCACCACACTAAACAACATTGTGGGCGCAATATTTGGTAGTTATTGGGGGTCGGGTGGGTCGGGTAGTAGCCCGATCGCACAGGAAAACAAAATGGCGGATTGTTTCCGATTTCTCCAGATTTCTCTGACTTGTCACGTCTTACACATATAAAAGATAGACCTTTTAGAAGTTCCGATGCCAACAAAACGCATAAATTCTGCAATTCCTTCGTTCCTCGGTTTGAGAAATGCTTCTTTCACGAATTTACATCATGTTTCTTTATCGAAGTACATCGACAAATTATTTGGAGATGAATCAAGGGGTATTTTTATACAACTTCATTGAAGCACCGGGAACAGGACGGTTCCAGCAGGGAATATTTTAGGCAAACTACATTTCTCGACGGCCGAAAAAGAGGAAGCGTTCAACTGATCTTTGGCGTTTGGACCCCTTCGATAAATTTCTCAAGGCTTTTAGAGAGACATACATTGTAGAGACACACCCCATTTGGGGACATGCTTACACTTAGAAAGAGCCAGGCTTTTCAAATGGATTTTCAAGGAAAGACATCGAAGTACGGTAAGCTTAAATGTTATTTCTAAATGTTGTTTGATTTATAACAAAAAAATATTGTTTAACTGATCTTTTGATTCCATTAAACTGGCATACGAAGGTGTACAAATTCGATCGATCGATTAAACAGCTTTGAACCGAAAATAAATAAAATGTAAGGGTATTTGAATAGCTTAAATATTTTGGCTGCAAAACCTTTTTTCTGTGCTTGTTATTGTGTAGATATAGTTTCCGTGTAGAAAAGCAGGCTTCATCTGAGGCTTGTGTAATAGCACATATTATTTTAAATTCAAGTTCTCTGATGGATTTTTCTACTATAGTTTTATTAAGTTATATTGTATGAATAGTACTAAAGTCCCTTTTTATCTAAATCAGTATATAAACACAAAACATTCATTACCTCTGTTACACATACTTATGAACAGTAGGTAATATTGTATTATAAAGAAGCCTACATGCACCTTCAGGCGAATTATATGGTTGTGTATTTATGAATCATTGATTAGCAAGACTCTAAGTCAAATTCCAGAGGGTGGGGACAGCAATGGAGGTCAAATGCCCTGTATATGCCCAGCCTCCCCCCTTCCCTTTTCCTCGGGCTTAACATTGATAGGTGAATAAATACCGGAGTCAAGCCAGAAACTTTAAAATAATACTAATCAATAATTATTTTAAAGTTATTGTGATTTGTATTATTGAGTTCGGGCTGACTGTTGCTCAATATATATAAAATTATATATACAGTATTGGGGGTAAAATTACAGTAAAACCAAATCCAAGGGAAACGACTTTTGGTTCGTGTTATTGGGTTTTTTGAAAAATCGAGGGTTCGAGAAATCGGGATTGCACTGTCTATTTATATATTCGTGTCTTTGCAAAACGTAAGAGTTGCGTGACATACATGTAAGACTCGATATAAGACTGCTGACCAGTTTATACCACAGAAAGTGTCAAATAACTCCTGCCCAGATAACATGGCAAAGCCCATCCCCATTTTTAACAGGGAAGAGCCAACAACTGCATTCAATGAATGTCATTAACATCAATTACATCTCTCTTATGGCAAGAGGAATGTGGTACAATTACTGTCACCGTGGCAGCTTACATTTTGTCTTTGTGCTTGTCAAATTAGCGTGTCCAGCACGTTTGCCTTCCAAAATAATCCGGCTCAGTCATGATCGTTACTGTATTCGCTTAGGTTGTCACTTCATGTAAGATAATGTAATATTTCTTGACCTGTTACACTATTAACATTTTCATACATTTGGCAAATCAGCCTTATCAAACACTAAAATGTGAATCAGATCCTTGGAGTGAGACAAACATACAGATCAAGACGACTCTTAAATCTACACTAGGGACCAAATCTTCACCGTCACAACAATTCTTTAGTTCGTCTCAAGTGATCTCAGTAGAACACACCACTCAAACCGAGAGGATGATTCTGCCTGTGGCCAAAACTACTCGGAATTTGCGCTCTCGCTATCAGCAATATAACCGTTACTCGAGCCGCAGTTCGCTATTCCACCATTCCTCGTTTTCTTGTCTTAGCATCGCGGCCAGGATGTCAATGTGTTTTTTTGCAGAAACAAACTCGAGCGTGAAACCATGTTGGTGGACAAGATCGCTTGCCTCTTGAGCTTTCACCATCGCCATAGCAACGTTTTCTTCGCAAAAGGTACTGATCAGATCGCAAAATAAGCAGCTTAATTCTTGTTCCTAATGCCATTTGTGATCTGCTGCTGCTCTGAATTCAACCAAATCAAGGTGCTTCTTAGCTTTTATAACATCCTCTTTGCAGTGGCAACCAGTCAGTTACGGTCTTTACTGCATTCGCGTGCGAGTCCAACAACAGGGCCGCCATTTTGACATGAACATACTCATTAAATCCTTCACTTGTTGTGCAGTGGCCTGCCATTTCATAAAGTGTTGTAAGCTTCCTCCTTAGTAGCTCGGCTAGGTTTTAGGATTTTTTGCAGCTGGCAATGGAGGTGATTAAGGCGCCATAACTCTGATGAAGCTCTGACTTTATCATCGGGGGAGTCCTGACCTTCAAGATACGTGTGCGCTTTTTCTACGCATGTCATTGCGTTCCCCATATTTCCCCTCGCGTTTGTAGATCGCCGTTAGAAGATTTAACGCTCGTCCTCCAAGAATGCCAGGGTTTTTCAGATTTGGCTCTTGTTTTAGGACAATTTTTAATATTTTCTTGGCATCTTTTATATTGTTTTGAAAATAAAGGGCCATTGCCCGCTCAATCTGTAGACTCGCTTGCATGTCGGGATCGACTGCCAACGCAATCTGTTTGTGTAACCATTTGCTCGTGTGCCACAAAATCCCCTACGTGTTGTAGATCTTTCAGCTCAGTTATAACTAATATATATCGTGCGGTATTTCAAACATCCACGTTTTGGAATAATTGGCATAGGAGAACAAATCATCTTGGTCACCTGTTTAAACACGTCATCATGGGCATAACTGTCTGCTTCGACTTCTTGAATATTTAACATGACAGAGTTGTCAGTTTCTTCATCAGACGAAACTATAACAACTCTTGCTACACCGGTTACAGCTTTGTACTTTCAATACTTCGGTATTAGAACCAATTTGAACCACATGACAACCCGAAATACAAATTTCGCTTCCCTCGACTTTAATATCCACGGTTGTCTTTGCTCTTTTCTCATGAAATGATGGTGCACGTGAACAGATTTCAACGTTAGAAGTGTCTTCCCTGTTTGGTTGGGATTCATCGCCATTCACGGGACTGAAGAGAGGAGGAATTTGCTCTGTGATGTCCCTTGATTCCGCCAAAGAAACATCAGCCGGACAAAACAATATCTTTGGAATTATTTCTTGGAAAAGCCATCTGCTCAGTCTTTGAAACTAAATATTCATGGCCTCTAGAAATCTTTCTATTGCTGTTCTGTGCCCTAAAAATAAGACAACAAAAACAGGTAGTCTGGTTACGTGGGTCGGCGCATCAGTGTGGGGCATAGGTAGATTTTGTTCAGCTTTAAATCATAATTTTTCAGTCGAGGGATCAATTTTCGCGAATTTGGCGAATCGCTATAATAAAACCCAGTAACCGGAAGTTGTGATAAAGTGAAAGTTTTACGCTGCTTCAGCTTTATGCTCTTCGTGATAAACATTTTTACCATTAAGAATTGTTCAAAGTCTTGACATTAAACTGATCAAATTGACAGAATGATCAACCTAAAAATGATTAGGTTTAGAAACGGCAGATTTCTTTCGTGTATCGCAGGTATTTAATAGTTTCCATCTATAAAACCAAATTCATTGTTTATCCGATCGATGCTACGAGTATACAGTACACTGTAGATAAAAACACTTTCACATACCTTTGTAGACTTGTAAAACCATGTAAACAGCACAACTCACCGTGATAAACTCACTGAAAGTGAAAAATGATTCACATTTTATGGACCCACAAGGAAAACTTTCTTCTTCCATGACTATCTTTCGCTTTCCAGCTGCTTTCCAGCCTTCGATATTTGCATAATGAGCATTGACTACCTCTGAGCCCCGAGGTCAATCGACCAGCGGAGCCTCTCTCCTTCCGCGGTAGGTACTTGATGTATGGGGACATATATTGTACCCTAATAGTATAATAATAGTTTAATACCCCACATATACCCTATATATACCCACATAAGCGTGATAAGCTTCTAATACCTATAACAGCACCACACAACCACATATACCCATACATAGTGCCCCACATCCCTACATAGCCATATACAGCACCACACAACCCTATATACCCATACATAGCACCACACAACCCTATATAACCATACACGCACCACACAACCCTACATAGCCGTACACAGTACCAAACAGCCCTACATAGCCATACACAGCACTACACAACGCTACATAGCCATACACAGCACTACACAACCCTACATAGCCATACACAATACCACCGCACAGCCCTACATAGCCATACACAGCACTACACAACCCTACATAGCCATACACAGCACTACACAACCCTACATAGCCATACACAGCACTACACAACCCTACATAGCCATACACAGCACTACACAACCCTACATAGCCATACACAGCACTACAGAACCCTACATAGCCATACACAATACCACACAGCCCTACATAGCCATACACAGTACCAAACAGCCCTACATACCCATACACAGCACTACACAACGCTACATAGCCATACACAGCACTACACAACCCTACATAGCCATACACAGTACCAAACATCCCTACATACCCATACACAGCACTACACAACCCTACATAGCCATACACAGCACTACACAACCCTACATAGCCATACACAGTACCACACAGCCCTACATACCCATACACAGCACGGCACAACACTACATAGCCATACACAGTACCAAACAGCCCTACATAGCCATACACAGCACTACACAACCCTACATAGCCATACACAGCACTACACAACCCTACATACCCATACACAGCACCACACAACACTACATAGCCATACACAGTACCAAACAGCCCTACATAGCCATACACAGCACTACACAACCCTACATAGCCATACACAGCACTACACAACCCTACATACCCATACATAGCACCACACAACCCTACATAGCCATACACAGCACTACACAACCCTACATAGCCATACACAGCACTACACAACCCTACATAGCCATACACAGCACTACACAACCCTACATAGCCATACACAGTACACATAGCCCTACATAGCCATATACAGTACCACACAGCCCTACATACACAGCACTACACAACCCTACATACCCATACACAGTACCACACAGCCCTACATAGCCATATACAGTACCACACAACCCTACATACCCATACATAGCACCACACAACCCTACATAGCCATACACAGCACTACACAACCCTACATAGCGATACACAGCACTACACAACCCTACATACCCATACACAGCACTACACAACCCTACATAGCCATACACAGCACTACACAACCCTACATAGCCATACACAGCACTACACAACCCTACATACCCATACACAGCACTACACAACCCTACATACCCATACACAGCACTACACAACCCTACATGGCCATACACAGCACTACACAACCCTACATACCCATACACAGCACTACAGAACCCTACATAGCCATACACAGCACTACACAACCCTACATACCCATACACAGCACTACACAACCCTACATAGCCATACACAGCACTACACAACCCTACATAGCCATACACAGCACTACACAACCCTACATACCCATACATAGCACCACACAACCCTACATAGCCATACACAGCACTACACAACCCTACATACCCATACACAGCACTACACAACCCTACATAGCCATACACAACACTACACAACCCTACATAGCCATACACAGTACCACATAGACCTACATAGCCATATACAAGTACCACACAGCCCTACATACACAGCACTACACAACCCTACATACCCATACACAGTACCACACAGCCCTACATAGCCATATACAGTACCACACAACCCTACATACCCATACATAGCACCACACAACACCTACATAGCCATACACAGCACTACACAACCCTACATAGCGATACACAGCACTACACAACCCTACATACCCATACACAGCACTACACAACCCTACATAGCCATACACAGCACTACACAACCCTACATAGCCATACACAGCACTACACAACCCTACATACCCATACACAGCACTACACAACCCTACATACCCATACACAGCACTACACAACCCTACATGGCCATACACAGCACTACACAACCCTACATACCCATACACAGCACTACAGAACCCTACATAGCCATACACAGCACTACACAACCCTACATACCCATACACAGCACTACACAACCCTACATAGCCATACACAGCACTACACAACCCTACATAGCCATACACAGCACTACACAACCCTACATACCCATACATAGCACCCACACAACCCTACATAAGCCATACACAGCACTACACAACCCTACATACCCATACACAAGCACTACAGAACCCTACATAGCCCATACCACAGCACTACACACACACGCACCCACACACACACACACACACACACATACACACACATTTTATCGGACACT
>MU827324.1:499851-586464 GCA_029204205.1 Desmophyllum pertusum
AAGCATTTGTACGGAGGTTGATTAACCCGAAACGATAATCAGTTGCTTACAAAGAATAATACAAAACATAAATGGCGGCCGTCTATTCTGTGAAAACTGACCCATATAGTCGAGGCGATAGCTCAGGTAGGTGTCTAGCAAAGCTTTCGAGCAAACTAGTTTCTAGAAGAGCCTATGAAAAAAATATCCAGTAAAATATATTTTCAATTATTAAGCGTGCCCGACGCCCCGTAGGCGTCGCCGCCGCATTAAAGAAATAGGATAGGCGTATTGTTTCGTAAGTCACTAGCATTCCAGACATACGTTTTTGACTTCGCACTACCTCACGCTGGCGCTTCTTTGCGGCCCCCAGTCACGTAATATTCAAGCGCGTTAAGCACGTTAGCAGGCTTAGTTTTGACTAACCACACGTCGTATAGACATGACCGTGCAATCTAGCCCTCTTCGCATGGCCAACTTCCTGCGCGGCGTACGGGGGTCTGTAGGGGAAAGCAATAGGGCCAAAAGAGCCGGGCACCAGATCTCTCACTCGCTGACCTTAGGTTAAAGAGTCTGCCCTGCGGAGGAGAGCTACAATAGATGCAAATCGACGACTGGCTAAAATTAGCCACTAGTGAACTTATCTCTTCCAACCTCATAGCATCCTACACCCGGTAAACGAACGATAAAACCGCCCGTACCAAAACGATACAAGCTCTCTTCTTCACACAATCACACAGGCTATGTCTAATAATGTTGTCACAGGTTATTTTCGACGTTAACTAAGCCGAAAAAACGCAATCTCTGCGCTTGTTTGACATGAGCCAATTTGACATTAGCGAACCAAAATTAGCCACTAGCAGAATTTACCTCTTCCGCCGAGCCCAGTGATGAGCATAGACGCAATAAAGGAGAGACTATCATGCTTTGCGAGAGAGCGTTATACAGACGACAACGTTAACCAAAGCGCGGCCTAAGGCGCAGTTGTTGGAAGAAGAATTGATTTAAATAGTACGGGTGTTTAAGAAATACACTCTTGGTATAAGATATAAGGTGTTCAAATGTTTATTTCGCTTTTAGTTGAGGTGACGGCATAAGAGCATATAAAGAATATTACAGTTTCACCGCCCCCCCCCGAGTGAGGCCTCAACTGACTCAAGCGTCCCCACCTTAAGAGCCGGTCCGGTCACATTCTGGTCTAAAAAAGTTAGCACCTCTATATTTGTCTGGGCGAAAAGGACTTGCCGCTAGGCTAAATAGTAAAACCGGGGTATATTGGTTAAATTCACTTAGCCTTTATTGTTGGCCTACACACGCCAAATATAGAACTCGGCCCGTACCGAGGTGGCAGTTTAGAGCGATCCAGAAGTCGAAATTTGCGCTTTTTTTCTAGCAGCCGCCGCTGCTTCAACACAGGTAAGTATAGTTAAATATCAATCCATTTTCCTAGTATTTAGGCTAAACATTAAGACTTAGCTTTGCAACAATCTTCAGTAACGATTAGCGATAAAAATAATATGATAAACCAGAGCAAAAGTCCCCAAGACAAGCCTACCGCGTCTTGCTCTTTGCAAAAGGAACCCGAAATTTAACTAAAAGCAAGAGATCCGAAATCCCAAAAGTGGCACCACCTAAACTAGGCCTCAAAATGCCCTTTAAAGCCAAGATGTACACCTTATTCTCACAGCTATCTGCACAGATAAACCTGCGAGGTAAATCGTCACTGTGCTTGGCCACGCGACTCCAGGTGCGCAACGGTCATTTAGAGCACTTATGCTACAAGACAATAGTTACAACAAAAGTATAAAGGTCACGGCTAGGATGGACTGTACCGCCCAAAACGCCAATAATCGAAGTAATGAATGGATATTTTAGCATGTCCACAATGCCTAATCCTTAAATATTCCGAATACCTATCATGTATTTATCCTCAAGTCTCCCTTTAGCTTTACCTTGGAAACAGTTGTTATCAATTCTAACGAGTTAGACATGCATGCCGCTAAATATATGCACTGCATCTGTCCTTCCTTTAGTTCGATTACCAGTTAAAGTTAAATTTCGCCAACGCGACTACAGTACACATAGTCCTAATCGAGTTTCAGACCGCCAAACTTCACAGTAATAAAATCACATTATATCTAAGCAGTCATAATAGATAGAAGTACATATATAAAGCACTTATTAAAAGTCACTCGCTGTTAGAATATCCTGCAGCGCTTTTGCAATCGCGACGTTTTGGCTCCCAGTCAAGACAAGCTATAGCTTCAAGATTATTTAGCAGAGTAGCCTGAAATGTTACAATTCCAACGTACAGACTTTTTTTAGAAACTGGTACTTACACCTATCTAACCCGAGATTCGCATATAAGATGATACCTTCCAATATGGTTTGCAGATCGGGGTCTTTTACGTAAACAAGTTGCCATATTTCAAAATCATAATTAAGGATATCTGCTGTCCGTCTCAGTCCGCCAAGAACTGGGTGTAGCGAAATCAGAATATGCATAATTAGCTAGCAAACTCTTCTTATGAGAGATCATATTACATGTGTGCCACCGCACAAAGTGGATGGGAACTGACCAGCACTTTGCGTGGCGCAGCCTCCCGCACATGCCGTCAACAATAGTAACGAGTGGCAAGCTCGACCTCGAAGTTGACCGGACCCGCCCCCTGACTATCGGGACTGCCTCTTAAAAATCCAACCTTACGTTCCCAGGCGCTTTACCCTTCTAACATCTTTTTGCGCGCGGCTTGGAAGGGAAAAGCCCTGCCGGAACGAGGAGCATATGACGTCCAAAATCACAGCCAGTGCTACGTCTTTTCGTCACACAGGCTGTCGAATGATTTGACTCTAAAGCAATTATAGGGGAGTGACCACCTCAGCAGACTCACAGATGACGCGGACAGCGAACGGGGAGGAGTGGGTCAATGGATTGTTTGTTTCCGCTATCAGGCCCCCGCTAGGTAAACTCCTCTTACAGGGATCGGGTTCTTGTATGCCCTCGATTTATTGACCTCTATAAGGTAACGCATACGCGCTAACATGTGTCCTACTCCTTTTAAGAGTCATTGTCTGAGCAAAGTGTTCCACGGTGCTGTCGAAATGCGCGGTCGAACCGATTTTGCAATGAAACTTGGGTAAAAGAAGTCGAGCCTTGATGAGGATATTCCAAAAGCCACTTTGGTTTTGTTTTTTGACTTTTTTATTTAAAATAGTTTCAGGGGGGTCCCATTTCGGCCGCCTACCCGAATCAATTGAAAAATCCTGTTTTTGTAAGGGGCACTTTTGGATTAGTATAAAACCCAACAAACAAAACCTATTGACTAATTAGCTTGTATGGTTGTGTCGTTTCTACCTACTGTATAAATACTTCTTTCAGTTCATATGTTGGCGGATTCGGCACAAAAGGTTTCTGGCAGTGCTGGGGTCTGGGACGAGTTTTGGCAAATTTTTGAAGAGCAAAACCCACTACCCAAAATTGCCAACATTTTAGAAGTTCATATTTTTTAACTGCCCTAATTGGGCTTTAAAATTGATACTTGTGGTCAGGAGTTACCCTAATTGTAAGTAGTAATGAAAATCAATTGAAGAAATATTTGTCCCATTTATTTTTTAGGTTGCCTTTAAAGACACCATTTTGCAGCACACCCTCATCGAAATTTGCATATGTGTCAACACGCCAAAATTTAACACCCATACTAAGCTTTAATTTATATTTAAACACTTCGAGTTTGCTCTTCAGTGAGAGCCTAATTTATTCTATAAAAATATTTAGAAAAGCAGTAAATAGTGTGTGAGTAAACACTACTTTAATACTTTTAAATTGACCTTAGAAATAATAAATCAGTGATCACAAAAACAACTTGTTGTTTGCACTTAAAAAACAAAAATATGCATTCCCTCCTCCAATACAGCAACTTAGAAACCACAAATAACTATATAGGCACATGGTGTTGTTAGTTAATAGTACTGATCACTTTTTCCAAATATCAGCCCGCATAGCTTACCTTGAACTTACCTAAGCCCTAAGAAGACTTGGCCCTTAAGCTCCTCTTCTTTTTTTTCTCTCCCCTCCGTCCCCTCTTCCTCTTTATTCTTTCATTGGCAAGGAAACTGATAGTCTTTATGGTATAAAATGACCTTAAATACAAATAAATAGCCATATCTCCAAAATCAAGCGATGTAAAATACCATCCATAATGGCCAAATCATCATTACCTGGCGATCGAGTTTATTCTGCTATTATGCTTGAACAGATGAGTCCATTAATAGTCCAATATAAATGAAGAATGCTTTCTGAAGCCCCCACCCCCCACCGCCACCTGACTTTTTTCTCCCCTTCTTTTGACCTTGTAATTGGCACTTTTGTCTCCTATCGAGCTTTTCAGGACTACTCTGTACCCATTGGATGCTAAATAAATTAAAACACAGTTAGAAGTCCATATTGATATGCGAGAATTTTTTCTCCAGGGGTAAAACAGATGTCCTTACATCGGATTTAATACCATACATATGTAGAAGACAAAAAAGTCCAAGCTTTAATATCCTTGCCCTTTCAGATCCTTTCAATACGTGTATGTTTATCTGCCATTTTGGATGTGGTCGCAAGAGAACTGGGTCGAGAGTAGTCTCAGTCTAAAATTGTATATTCCTTTGACGTGTTGGCATCTAATTTTGCTTTAATTTTGATGCATTGACTTAAACACCTACATTTCGTGACTCTTTTTTGGGGTTACATTTCATTAGACCGTGTCTCGGAACAATTACATAAAGCAACGTTTTTATCTCCAGTCCTCCAAATCAGTGGCATGGCTGAGTAATATACCGTAATCTGCAGCATCTGCATCATCACGTTCCACGAACAGTTTTATTGCTTTACTGTATACTTAATAACATATTAAAAATAATGCCAAACCCAAGGGTAGCTATGTTAGAATAAGAGGTAGTGGCTGTCTGCAAATAACATTAAGGCTAAACGTACCAGGCAGCCATTTATTTTTAAATTGAATTGTAATGATAAAAAAAGTCGCTAAATCAATCATACAGCGCTAACATTGTTGAATGCCACAGAGGCAGCTAAAGATCATTGGCAATTGGTCTTCAACAATGGCTTTTGTATGTATGACACAAATACAGATTACGGTATATTACTCAGCCATGCCACTGATTTGGAGGACTGGAGATAAAAACGTCTGCTTTATGCAATTGTTCCGAGACCGGTCTAATGAAATGTAACCCCCAAAAAAGAGTCACGAAATGTAGGTGTTTGAGTCAATGCATCAAAATTAAAGCAAAAATTATATGCCAACACGTCAAAGGAATATACAATTAATTTTTAATGTATTTCTGTTTAGTTGATAATAAAGATTTAAAATATAGGAGGGTAATATGCTCCTATAAAAATAAATAAATTGCGTGCATATTGTTTTAGACTGAGACTACTCTCG
Source organism: Desmophyllum pertusum (assembly GCA_029204205.1). Classification (NCBI taxonomy): domain Eukaryota; kingdom Metazoa; phylum Cnidaria; class Anthozoa; order Scleractinia; family Caryophylliidae; genus Desmophyllum; species Desmophyllum pertusum. The sequence goes on from MU827324.1 coordinate 505,278, forward strand.
ACCCAGTTCTCTTGCGACGACATCCAAAATGGCAGATAAACATACACGCTATTGAAAGGATCTGAAAGGGCAAGGATATAAAGCTTGGACTTTTTTGTCTTCTACATATGTATGGTATTAAATCCGATGTAAGGACATCTGTTTTACCCCTGGAGAAAATCTGCATATCATATGGACTTCTAACTGTGTTTAATTATTTACATCCAATGACGAGTAGTCCTGAAAAGCTCGATAGGAGACAAAATTGCCAAACAACGTCAACGGCTTCAGAAAGCATTCTTCATTATATTGGACTATTATGGACTCATCTGTAAACAAATACAGAATAAACTGATCGCCAGGTAATATGATTTGGCCATAGGATGGTTTTACTCGCTTGATTTTGGAATATGGCTATTTATTTTGTATTACATTTACCATAAAGACATCAGTTTCCTTCAAGCCAAGGGCCAAGCCAAGGGCTTAGGTAACGTTCAAGTAAGCATGGCCTACATTTGGAAAAAGTGTCAGTACATAACTAACACACCATCCTATTAGTTATTTGTGTTCTAAGTTGCTGTATTGAATGCATATTTTTGTTTTAAGTGAAACAAAAGTTGGTTTTGTGAGCACTGATTTATTAGTTCTAAGGCAATTTAAAAGTATAAAGTAGTGTTTACTCACACAATTACTGCTTTTCAAATATTTTATAAATAAATTAGGCCTCACTAAAGCAAACTGAAGTGTTTAAATATAAATAAAGCTAGTATGGGTGTTAAATTTTGGCTTTTGACAATATGCAAATTTCGTGAGGGTGTGCTGCAAAATGGGTCTTTAAAGCCCCCAAAAATTAAATGGGCCAAATATTTCTCAATTGATTTTCATTCTACTTACATTAGGGTAACTCCTGACACAAGTATCAATTTTAGCCAATTGGGCAGTTAAAAAAAATATGAACTTCTAAAATTTGGCAATTTTGGGTAGTGGTTTTCTCTTCAAAATTTGGCCAAAACTCGTCCCAGACCCCACACTGCCAGAACCTTTTGTGCCGAATCCGCACATATGAACTGAAAGAGTATTTATAGTAGAAACACACCATACAACTAATTAGTCAATAGGTTTTGTTTGTTTGGTTTTATACTAATCCAAACTTAGCCCCTTCAAAAACAGGATTTTCAATGATTCGGACGGACGCCAAATGGCGACCCCCCCCTGAAACTTTTTAAATAAAAAGTCAAAAAACAAAACCAAAGGGGCTTTTGGAATATCTCATCAAGGCCAACTTCTTTACCAAGTTTCATCAAAATCGGTTGACCCCATTTCCAACACCTGGAACACTTTCTCAGACAATGACTCTTAAGAAACATACCGTATATGGACTTGCGTGATTCTGGCAGTACGCATTCGACATGCTAGCAAATATCCAAGACCATAACTGCTGTGTCAACACGGAGAACCCTGGGGAGAAAAATCCCCGAGGGGTACTCCCTTATATAAACTATACAGGTATGTGCGGCGCCAAAGGGTATGGTTTTTGAGCCGTTTTGGTCTGAAAATAGGGTATGTTTTGTGCCACTCTGGGGCTATCTAAAAGCCAAAGCAATTACCAGGCCCTCGCCAGACTTTCTTTTGGCTTGGGGAAGAGAGATTGCGTGACCGGCCAAAAGAAAGTCTGCGAGGAGGCTAGCTTTTAGACGAAACTATTTTTTGCCATTAACATCGGAGAATTTGAAGCCCTTCTCAAATGTTTACGCAAACGGAAAGCCGAAGTCATGTATTAAATTTATAGGTTTGAAATAGGAATATCGATTTTTGGGTCAGGCTTAAAAAAATGTAAGGAAAATCTCATATTTTGGTCTGAAATAGGGTAAGGGTTTCAAGAAGCAGGCCGCACACCCCCACCAAAAATTTCAGGGAGTCTCCCAAGGGGCCCCCTGCGTCCTTGCATACTGCACGAGAACTGGGAATCGTTTGAGAAAAATAAAATTCGATATGTTATAAATTTTTTTATTGAATACAATTATACTACAAGCTAATTTCCTTAGGATAACAAAATATAATTTCTTACAGAAAATGTGATATAGTTAATTCATTTTTTCAAATTAATTCTTCATTACAAGAAAAATACCAAGCTATAAAAAGATGCTATCTGTAAAGCTATAACAGTTAGATATTAATAACCACATGCGACTTTGGATGAACATGTAAAACAATTTGTAAATCTCGAGCCGAAGGCGAGTGATTTTACAAGCTTCTTGAGTCTTGTTCCAACATCCCTACTGGTTTAGACTATTACACTGTCTGAATATAAAAAACCTATACATGTACAAATGTGTGGTGTAGTTTACTGGTATACTAGTTGACAGCAATTAACCAATCATAGAGCAAGTAATTTCTTCAATTTAATATATAAATATGTTTTAAAAAATAACAAATTTTTGGACTTCTATAGACAAAATATATTTTAATAGATCTTCGTGAAAGGAAGACTGCGTAAAACGTTGATTATGAGAAGCTATTTAGAAAAGTTACATTGTTAATTGTATAGTACAGAAATCATTTATTTAAAACTTGTATTTACCATTTTAATTAAAATAACATTTTTCTTATAGAACGAACTGTGATTTTCTTTTTTTTTCGCATTAATACTCAGTTTATGATGTGAGCGGCACACGCTCCCGTAGGCAGCTACCTATCCCTTATACTAGTGGCCGCTTACAAGAATCATTTCCATTAGCGGCCAGCTCCAGTTGCGGACACTTTTTCTGCTTCCCGAGGGTGTCCGAGTACGGAGCTTTGACTGTATTATTAATGGCACAGGCCTTTTAACCCCCAACTTTCCAACAGCGATCATCATCTCATTTCTCCTTACATTACAAATACATTGTTAAGCAAACATGTGTTGAGAATAAAGAAAATCATCAACTAGAGTGTATTGTCTTGATGTACCACTGAATTCTCACTACTAACACTGAAAGAAATGTAACATGATCAGTTAGGAGAATTTAGATCTCGAGCGTCTTCACTAAGCTTCTTCGCCACCAGCATTTTTAGCACTCATCCTTATTAAAGCCGTCAGAGCATGTAAATGTGTTTTTGTTGAAGACGGTTGAACGCTTCTGGCTGATTTCTTGGCCAGTGCTTGTTCTCTGAAACTCTTTTCTTTTGAAGGACTCCTTTGAAGTTGCCTTGGTTGTTCAGTCGAGTCTTTAGCAAGTGCTTTTAAAGGTTTCTCCCTTACAAATACTTTCCTTTCGCTACGTAAAGGTACCACGCCTACCGACCTATCCAACACCTCGGCTTTGTCTCCATTAGTGAAGGAACTTGGCAAAGACTTTTTCGCTTCACCAACCTCGTTCGTTTTTCCATGGCTTGTTGAATGCACAGCATCCAAATTATGTCTTGATTTGCCAGCTCGGAGCATTCTTCTCAATGCTAAATTTTCCCGATCACGACTCTTTCTAGCATCGATATCATCAAAGTCGACGTCAAACAAGTTACTAATACCTTTAGTGTCTGTGTAGGGTTTGAGATGAAATGATTCATTACCATCTACAGTATCTGACTTTGAAGTTTTTAGAGGACTCGTATGATGGAGATGTATTGGTTCCTCCGCGAATGAAGGATTGAGGTTTGTACATCCATTTCTTTGAACGTGAAACTTGGCTCATCAAGATCCAATCTAGGCCTACTTGATTTATCAAAGCTGATGGGAATTTTACCGAGGTAGCACCCACCAAAAATACGTTTACCATCATCAGAATCAGTTTGGAAGGTCTTTTCAGTTTTCGCTACAGATGAGTCGGTATTGTGAGCCGTTTTCTGGCTTCTCTGACTCAAATTTACGCTTGTACCACCACGATACACATCTCTGAGTTCCAGTCTGGGGTTTATTTGTTTTCTCTGCACACTCGGTACGTTCAAACCTTGGGAAAGCGAATCTTGCCATGAACAACTTTATAGCCATCTTCATCATGAGTCTCTCTGCATTCAAGCTTCAGCAATTCCAGTTCTTTCTTCAATTCATCCAGTTGTCGTTTTGTGTTGTTTAGAGTTCCATTCCTCGCATTTTCTTTGAGGCAATTGTTCTCGAAACTTGTTCCAATTCATCAATTTGCCGTCCTGTGTCTTTTACAGTTCCATTGCTTATCTGTTCCAATTCGTCAATTTGCCGTCTTGTGTTGTTTACATTTCCCAAATTTTCATCGCTTGGCACGCCCTTCGAGGCACTTGCCAGAGAAATCTTCAGCCTCTCCCGTGCAATACGGGACTTATCTTGGCTTAGGTCTCCAAGATAAGTCAACTCGGACCCACGTCGCTCAGATTGAAGCCTTTGTTCTTTGAGTTGTTGTCTTTTGAGTTCCCTTCTCAAGTTCCTTTGCTCGAATGCATCGTGCACCTTTTTGAACTTGTTGGAATGAACCATGTATAATGATTTTAAATAGTCGACGAATTTTTCACGACACCTTTGATTTGCGATAGCGTCTGCCTGTAAACTCGTCCCGATACTCAGCTGTTCAGATGACACTTTCAATGCAAGGCTGATTTTTTCAACTGCTGAGCCAAATTCTAAGACCTGCAAAGCAAGTAAGTGAGGCAAACGTTAAAGGAGCTACGTCACGCTTTGTACATCTTGCAATCCGTCTTAATCTTCTCCATCCTCAACCATCCTTGTTCCTGTTTGGTTTATATTATTACCTCTTTAGTGTTTTTCTACCTTAGTAAACTATTATTTTGAGGCTTTCTGCAAGTTGAAGACGATTTTGCACATCGCAAAAGTGACTTAAAATATCGTGACATAGCTCGTTTAACTCCAGCTTCAATCTGTACAGTGTGAAGCGACTAGGAGTATCGCTACTTCCCCTGGATGGGATGCTAGTCCAACACAGATTATCCGCCACCATTTTGTCAGGCTGCCCTAACAATTCGCTGGTACCCATTTACACTCCTGGCTGGAGAGAGGCACTGTGAGAGTAAAGTGACTGTAGTCTGAGTACTTAAAAGAACGCAAAGCGATGTCTGTTTACTCAGACTATAAAGTGTCTTGCCCAACAACACAACATAGTGAACCACATCTTTAGCTTTGTAAAAGTCTTTGCAAGCCTAGTGGCCCACAACTGCCGGAGCTTATCCCAGTTTCCATAGCATGAAACGACTAGGAGTGTTGCTTCTCCCGCTGAATGGGATGCTAGTCCATCGCAGGTTACCCTCCAGCATTTTGTCACTGTACCCATTTATACTCCTGGATGGAGAGGGGCACTGGGAGAGTTACATGTCTTGCCCAAGAACACAACATAATGACCCCGGCCAGCGCTCAAACTCAGACCGCTCGATCCAAAGTCCAACGTGCTAACCATTAGGCCACCACGTCTCCCATAGCTTTGTAGATGTAGAATAAAAGTTTTTGTTTCAAGCTTTGACATATCTTTTGCTTACCAAGTTGGGAATAACACCATCAAGAATCTTGTTCAGCAACAAACATAACACTGTTCCATCTTGAAAACTACAAAATAAGAAAGGAAAGAAGATCTGTGTCTAATATAAAATAAACCAGGTTTACAAACAAACTTACAAGATATACATGTATAATTAAGAACAAATGATGACACCACAGACAAACATAATGAAACAATTTATATAGCAGATTGTTCAAATGAGCTTTTAAATACAATCAGTGAACTCAGGGGTGAATTGGACCCAGCATGTTAATCCACCTATGGTAGCTGCTATCAGTCCATTTATGATCTCACCCCACCCAACCAACCCATGAATGTACGAGAGCAGGACAGACCATAACACTCGGGACTATGTCCCCTTCTCTTTTCTGACAGAGGGAGAGAAGACTACCAGAAGCGAGAACTTCTGAACCCCCTTGTCCCCCGACCCATGACCCCCGCCCCACCCTTTCCACATGACCCCCACTGTCCCCCCCCCCCCCCCCCCCACATTCTAGACAAAAGCTTTCTAATGCAAGCATGGAATGCAGATATATACTAACCTCTGAAAATTGACAACTTGTTTGCCTGTAACATTTGAGACCCAGCTGAACAGTGACAAGTCATCTTTGTTCACCACATGATCCACTTGAGGATTAGCCACTAAAGTAACATAAAATATGTTTACAGTGGAACCTCGACATAACGATACTCAATATAACAATGTTCCCGGTATAACGATAAACATTTGACAGCCTGGCAAATATTACAGTACATGTGTGGAGAAAACTCCTGATATAACGATACTCGATATAACGATGTTCCCAGTATAACGATCAACATTTGACAGCCTGGCAAATGTTACAGTAAATGTATGGAGAAAACTACCAATATAACGATACTCGATATATATTCCCGATATAAGAATCACAATATGGCAGCCCAAACGTAAAATTTACCCCGATATAACGATAAAATCAATCATCGCGCGATGAAAAAGGAGGCTTAACACTTGAAAAGAGATGACAATACTCCTGGGCAATACTTTTCCTTTATAATTTAGTTCTCATTGCATAAGGAATGTAATGTGTCTGTCAACAGCTTGTTACGATAGGGGATTTATACAGTACATGAAAAATCAATTATTAACGATACCCCGATATAACAATATTTTTGGCTCTTTTCCCGAAAAATCGTTATATCGGGAATTCGTTAATACAATCTCCCGATATAACGATCTAATTTGGTCAGTCCCTTGGCACATCATTATATCGAGGTTCCACTGTACATTATTTTATTTATTAACCGGGCAGCACAGCGCCCAGTTCGTAAAATGCTGATGTTTTTTTTTACATAGACAGCAATAGCCTGTGCAGCTGATGGTTTTGTTGCCATGTGATGGCAAAATTCATGAGCGCCGGGAATGGGGTGAAGGGGCTTCGCTGCTCATGATCACCTTAGCGGATTCACCACTATTACTTTGCCATCGCACAAGAAAACCGCCAGCTATGCAGGCTAGCAGCTGACTCGTCCCCAGTCGTCTCTCTTGTCTCCTTTGTTGTACGGCAGAGTGGATTTTAGCTTCAAAGGGTGGCGGAAAGTGTAGCGCCTATTAGTCATCAAAACGCCACCATTACTCTGTCCGCCATCTTGGAAACAGGATCTGCCAGTCGTCTCCCGCCTTTCCTCCTTCCCATCACCCTTTGCGCTCCCCTCGGCCGTGCTATTAATATTAATAGGAGACAAGAGAGACGACTGGGGACGAGTCAGGCCTAGCAGGGCAGCAAGTACCTGCACTTGAAGCAAAGTGTCTATGGAGACTGTGGCATAAGGCTAGTACAACCTTGAGATTCCCTTTCACTATATCTGAAATAAAACAATAACATTTTACAAAGCATTTATATTTTTCTGGGGTCACAAAGAGCACAAAAAAAAAACAGTGCAAGAAGGGCTTAATACAACCTCGTTCCCAGGGTCTCTCATCTTGTCGCCCCCTGGAGCGAGAGAGGGGTGGGAAGATGAGAGACCCTGGGAACGAGGTCTTTTTTTGTGGATTTTTTCAAAAAATTGCAATTTGCAAAAATTAGCAGCCACAGTAATTTTTATTTATTTATCGTGTTGAAATTTGGCCTTCTTGTCCTTACTAAATTTCAAAAAATCTAAAATTAAGTTGCTCACTAAATGTGACATTAAAAAAATCTCTAACATTAATAATAAAAAATAGTAAATAAAAATAAAATAGTGATAATAAAAGTAATATAATGATAATAATCAATAATATCTAGCATCATAGGCATGCAATGGATGCAAAGCTTGCCTATGACACATTTCTGAAAACACGTGATATTAAACCCTCATTTTAATAGGCTCCATGCAAATACCTATATTGTCTAGTTCCTATGCAGTAATGATAAATTAGAAATAGATCATTAGAAGGATCATCTTTTTCTTACCATCTGCAGTTATACCATTAACAGACACACCATAATGTTCTGCAAAATCAAGGACAGGTCTGAATATTTTCCATTTTCTGGACATCCAATGCTGGTTTGATGTGGATTTGAGGCGGATACTCCCCAACTGTTATGCAGTTCATAAAGGAAAATATTGAAAATTATTAAAGCAGTATTACAAGTGTAGAAACAAGTAATTATTTCCATTGTCTTGGACATATTATCATAATTACACAAGAGCAGTATGAACTAAGATGTACTGTGTTTGCTACTAGAAAAGGGGGAGGTGTAAAAAAAAAGCCGAATTCTGGCCAAACAGGCCGGTACAGGCTCACACGACCAGAACTTACTCTGGTTTCCATAGCATGAAGCTGACTAGTTAGGAGTATCTACTCCCCTGAATTGCAGGTTACCCCGATACCAAGAGACAGAGAGGGAGAGGAGAGGAGAGAGAGTAATTGCCAAAGAACACAACACAATGACCCCGGCCAGGGCTTGAACCTGGATCACTCGATACTCGGTAAGGTAAGGTAAGGGCACTGGACCGAGTGGTCCGGGTTCAAGCCCTGGCCTGGATCATTGTGTTATGTTCTTGGGTGCCAAGTTGTTAGCTAAGGACAAGCTGACAAAATGCTGGGGACCCTGAAAAGATAGTGCTGTAGTTGCATGATAGCACTCATACTAGTAGTTACAGTATGCTATGGTCATGCTGAACTCAAACTTAAAAGTTTGATTTTAGCGCAACTGTGTAGCTTGACATTTGAATCAACATTTTGCCACTGAGTCATATAGCACAACAATGAAGCTTGACAGTTGTGATAGTCTGACTCTGGCACAATGTTGATAAATACATTCACACGTTGTGCTACACTAGCTCCAAACTCAGTCAACAATACTTATTTAGATTTTCAAACTGCTTGTTCACACCTCATTTAGATAAAGTACAATGCAAACTTGAGAGTATAAGGCTGTACTTCTTTTGTATTTTATTTGGGTACATGTCACTTTAACCTACGGTTTTACATTAATTTTAAACCCACCTAACATCTCAACCAGGCTCAAACAGGGTTATGCCATCTCCCAAATCTCTCGCCAAGTCTGTGATTAAAAACTGATCTTGGCTGTGCTGAAGAAATGTGTTGGCCCATGTGGTAAACATCTGTGAAAAAAGCCACTGTCACTCAGAATGTACTGGTAGTCCTCTATCTGAATCATCTCTTATGAGAAAATTGTTATCCGCTGCGTCTTACAAGTTTCTCATAAGAAATGATTGGGACGAGTCAGCTAGTCTTTTATATGAATCAAAGGTACAGCGGATTCAGGTTGAGCGTTTAACGGTTGTCGTGTTCATTGTCACGGTTGATTGATTGCGTTGCGAGGCAAAATTACAGCTGTTGCTAGGCGGTCGAATGACGACGTTCTGTCTGGGAAAAAGCATGTTGTCGCTCGTCTAGCGATTCATGCCTTTTCCCAGAAAGAATGTCGTCATTCCCGCCTAGAAAACAGCTGTCCTTTTGCCTCGCAACGCAATCAATCAACCGAGACAACGAACGCGACAACTAAGACCGTTAAACGCTCAACCTGTCAATCCACTGTAATCAAAGGCAGTAGTCCAGTGTTTGAACTGAAAGAGTTTTAAAATAAACTAATAATAATAATACAGATTTGTCACTCACCATGCATTCATTGTAAGTCTGTTGTCCAAGCTCTGAAGGGTTACAGTGTGTTTTGGTGTTTCTATACAGTGTTGAAGCATTTGGAGAGCACGGTCTTTCCACTGGATGATCAGACAAGCTAAGAAGCATCTTACTTATGCCTGGACTGGGGTCCTGGATCGCTGTGAATTGACGCTCTTGGCATGTATCGGCGTAAATCTAGCATCATTTTGTTCCAAGATTAAAGATGCTGGGGTGTGACTGTCTCCGTTGTCCAGATTCATGGGACTTGTTCCATTTGTTGAACACAGATCTGTGCTAGTATCATGTTTCTTCCACTTCTCAAAGTCTACCGTTTCCCTTGGATTGTTGTGACCAAGTGACAAATGAAATCCACTTTCTTCTAGAAAAAAACTTGTTGGACTTGTTGATCGTGCAGTCATCAACAAAGACGTCATGTCCGATGAAGAATCAAAATCAGTGCATGCTGATAGTGTGCTTGCTGGAAAGATTGATTCATCTCCGCTGACATTTGAAGCAGAATCTCGCAAATGCAATCCCTTTGCTAAGAATGGTGTTGTGAAGTTTTGTGGGTATCTGGTAGTCGACCATTTTTTCAATAGACAGTATCCAGAAACAAGCAACTTACAAACCAAGATCTATTCTTACACTCCACTATTACAAGTACATGTATGTTAACTTTCCCACAGGCCTCGTGATTAAATCAAGTGGTTGACAATCAATCAACTGTAAGGGGAAAAAAAAAAGTTACCTAATAATTTTATATACTTCATTAACGAAACAAGGGAGAAACCTTCTTCTTGTTATCCCGGGGTGTCTAATCGAACGTTTGGCAATCGAACAAAATCGAACACCAATCGTTCGATTGTGTTCGGCAATCGAACATAATCAAACTCACAAAAAAATTTGTCAATTGAACATTCGATTATCGAACGGTCGGCAATCAAACTCAATCTTCAAGAGATGCAGTCCGAACAAAATCAAACCGAATCCGGTTTGATTGTGTTCGATCGTGTTCGATTTTGTTCGAATGAGTTACTAGATTTTGTTCGATTGCTCAAGATTTTGTTCGATTGGTTCAATTTGTTCGATAATCGAACTCACACAAAATTAGATGTTTGATTATGTTTGATTATGTTCGATTACCGAATGCAATTGAACACCAAGTTTTTTGTTCGATTTTGTTTAATTAGACACCCCGGGTGTTATACCACAAAATTCTGATAATTATAAAGTCCAGCTGGGCTCATTTTTGTTCAAATTAAGGCTTTATTATTGGTGGGCTTTAATTTCCCCCTTTCAATCTCTCCCTTTTATTAATTTCCCTTGAATTTCAAGTAGAGAAGAGAGCCCAAGAAGTATTATACAGTTGAACCTCTCTACAACGACAAACCTGTAAGTCTGTAACAAAAATTAACTGGTTGTTGCAGAGAGGTGGCCATTCGCCACTTTAGCAAGAAAGCAATCTGGGGCAAGTCGCATCTCGCAGTCGCTTGTGGGACTGTTACTGGGGACGCATTGTCAAGCAGGCTGCCATTTTGTCACAAGCGACTGCCACAAGCGACTGTTAGATGCGACTCGCCCCAGACTTCTTCTCATTTCTTCTAAAGTGGAAAATTGTAGAAAGGTTTCAATAAGAGTAAATGTATGGATTGGTGCATGGTCGGGATGAAAGATCATGGCCGTTGTATAGAGTAGTGTACGACTGTATATCCTTCTCATCCTACAGCTTCAGATGAAAATTTAATGTAAACTTACCTTGACTTTGACTGTTATGACAAAAACCAAATCTTAAAATTGTTTATAAGGTACTAGCCAGGGTAGCCTACGTCGCAGACGGACTTGACCTCCGGTAATGTCCGTCTGCGAATTAGTGCACAAATCCTTGTTCTAGACCCCCAACGACGTACCAGGATCTGAGTACTTGTCTGTGATTGGCCTTTACATAAAGTTATTGTTCAATTAGCTATGATTTGGTTGTGATTGGCTAAGGGAATTTCATGCGAGCTAGGACCGGAAGCTAGCGGAAAGCGAGCCTAAAAATAGTACAGTATTAAAAAAATCACTGAAGATATAATGCAGCTTTCGAAGCGGTCAGAGAAAGCTCAGTTTGAATTAACGGAGCTACTCCCAGAACAACGAGAAGCGATCAAATCTTTCTTCCAGGGGAAAACGTGTTTATCAATTTATCCACAGGTTTTGTTGATCTTTCAGTGTCTCCCGATTGTCGCAGTTGCTGATATATGATCGAGTGTTATTGTTGTGATTTCACCTTTACGATCGCTGATGGAGGACCAAGTTTATATATTTCAACAATATGGGTATACTGGCGATTGCATGCTATCACGGACTTGGAAGACCCAGAAACTATTCAGCAGGTTTTAAAATGGGAACTACCTTGTTCGGTTTGCTGAGTGTTTGTTGTCTAAACTAACGCATTGTAAATATCTGTTTTGCCCGACAGGAGACCAAACGTGACCTCTTAAAAATTTGCTAGAGTGAACACAGTCGATGGCTCTATAGCTATTCTACTTCAAAATCCTCCTCATAATACAACATATCTTGCCCGTTTGAAACACTCTTGAAGGGCAAAGTAGGTCACAAGACCGAATTCAATAGAGAACGGCAAATGTCACGAACTTCGAACAGGCATGTCACCCCTTTTACCATAGCCAATCAGAATAAAGGGGATTTCAAAAGGCCCTTCCGGTATTTCGTTACGTCGTTGGGGGTCTAGAACAAGGATTTGTGCACTAATTCGCAGACGGACATTACCGGCGGTCAAGTCCGTCTGCGACGCAGGCTATAGCCAGGGAGATGAACAAGCTTGTTTGTACCAGGAACACCAAACACATCGAAACAGTTCGGAACACAGTCCCTTAGAAAAGCTATAACCCTAATTAATCGCTACCCTGCATAGCAGAGTCCTCTTCAATCTAGAAAAATCGAGACGAGGAAGGTGCGCCTTCCTCTTTCACAACTTCTCTATAAAAGATCGAAGCGACTCTGCTAGCAGGGTACAGCTGTAGCTGTTTAGGTTAGCAGTAAGCGATTAGGTAGCCTGGTGTTCTGGAATGTTGCTATGGTTTTAGTACATCCTGCCTGCTTTTAGCATTACCTTTTTGACAGATACATGTACATGTACAGTTTGAGGGATATTTAGCTCATGAAGAACTTACCAAACGAAAACTTAAGCTTATGTTCTACAAAATGTATTCTGATCTTTGGTTGTCCGAATATGATACAAGAAGACCGTACATTTTAGCTTTTAGGCAATTCCTTTCATACCAAAGATTATAAGATTACTGTTTTGACGCAATTACACATGTAAATGGAAAAATAATCCCTTTCACAATGAAAACATGTTTTATTTTAAGGGTTATGTTAGTCACGTAACAGGAACAAAACGTAACAAAGTCATTATCTCATCTGCTGTAATTCAACGGCAAAACGATGTATCAAAATCCAAGGCACGTACGCGTAGTAACCCTTGTCGATTAAATTTTAATATAAAGACACTAAACCAGAGTACCAGACTAAACGAAGACTTCGAATTAAAGCATGATTAAGCTATGCTACCATTTTAAATACAAAGCTTAGGTATATGCCGATGTCAAAACGTAATAAATTAACAGACACAAGCGAACAACAAAGCAGAACCCATCCTTAGAAAACGTTTCTAATAAAGACAAGTGTTTTATGTTATAGAAAAGGCTCACCTCGTCTGGGCTCCACAAATCATCTGATACAAGCGATCAAAAGCTGTTTTAACAACACTCAGTGTGAGTCTTTACCCGGCTGAAGTTCGACAAAACTACACTGCATGCTTTAGCTTTCATGATAATGAAAACTAAAGCGTCCAAACGTGCTTTATGGCGTCACGACAAGGGAAAAGGCGAAACTGACAACAAGCCGTGACTGAACACAAGCGTTACTTTGAACATTCCTGAACAACTTGGGAGCGGCGGAATGTGAGCTTCCCGCGCGCGACCTTACGCGAGACCCGCGGGATCCAACATGGACGATGGACTCGTTCCCAATCTCTAACGTTTCGTTTATCCCCCCAGGGAGGGATGGATAGATGGAATAAAAGAGGGGTGATTTATAATGCCGTCAGTGTCACCACATTAATTTTGTAACCTTCAGCAAGGGTAACATACTCTTATTTCCTCGAATAATAATTAACTTGATTAATCGCCCCCCTGTGGTAAAAATATTTGAAATCAGTCGCCTCCCTTCGAATATTGCCGTCCTCCAACGGCAACTCCCCCTCTCCTTTCTACCACCCCCACCCGGTCAAGTCAAAAATTTACACCTTGGATCGATCAGTAATCGTACAACATAAAAGTTACAAAAGCACAAGCAGTGATTACTGTTTTACTCTGTGCTGTTTATGTATTTGACTCTTTCCTTTATAATAATTGCCCCCCCCCCCCTCGATTTATCACCCCTCCCCCCTTGAATGATCGCCCCCTTTTGGAGCGAAAATAGCAATAATCGCCCGACTATATTCAAGGAAATACGGTAGTCCCATTATGATACGAGACCGACTTGTGCATTGTGGAGACAAGTCCGACGAGGGATTACTGCTAATATACGGTCCAGCCACACATGAAAGCTACATTGTGCGAATCCATAAAATATCCATACCCACCCCAAGTAAGGTCATTGAAAATTCCTGGGGGAGGGAGTTCAAACCCAAAAAACCTTCCGTATGGATATATATATGGTATGGATATATACAGCTGTTTCGAGAAAGGTTGTCGTAAAAAAGCGCACGCGACAATCCCGAAAGGTATTGTGGGTAGTTTTAAGTTCACGGTTCTTTGACTTTAGCATTTCAGAGAAATCTGAGAAAATGGCAAGAGACGCCATGGACGTATGTTTGCGAGTGCTAAAAGAAAGCAACAAAAGTAGGCATCGCGGGCTTGATGTATTTATTTGACTTATTAAAATTCATTGATCATATCCCAGATTACCTTTCGGGATTGTCGCGAGCGCTTTTTTCCGACAACCTTTCTCGAAACAGCTGTATGGTAAACTGCAAGGCAACATGAACACCTTCCACCAGGGAACACCGAGCCGTATGGTCCACACCAGGGGAGGAGGGAATCCCATACAAAGATGTGCATACGAGAAGGTACCAGAATCCGTTTTGTGGGCGTGGCAGAAACAAAAACCCAATACGGGCGATTGCTTCGAATAACTTCTTCTCTGTCATATTGTTTACCGGAAAAACTCTAATGGTGTTCATTTTAGAGAGCCACGTATGAACAACACACTTGTAACATGGCGATAATGACTATATGAAATAATTCAAATATTTCAACTGCGGTGGAAATAATGAAAGATAATTAAATCTTTGCAGTTATATTTCAACTTAGCAGTTCTGAAGAAGGCCTGAAAGAAGGACGTTTTTCAACTGTTTAAGTTGAAATATAACTGCGAAGATCTCATTCTCTTGCGTACATTTATAACCTCTAGTATTAAAGGGGTCAACCTCCCATAAGAGAACACAGGGGGCTCCCCTTACATGGGTTCAACAGTAACAGTTTCACCAGTGAAAAAGAAAAACACTGCAATAATATGGAATAATACAATTTTATTTTCTAACACAAGTCAGTTCTTCAGCATTTAACACTGTCTCCCGCATTCTCTAGAAGAAGGCAGTAAACTATTGTCAAATCATTGTCACGCCAGAGTTCTTGTAAATGCAAATTATAAAATGTGGTTCTGCTCAAAAACATGAAATTTATACACAATTCTGTAATTCTGATGTAAGTTTTTTTAGTTCTTTAAATATCATCTTCGATATACGATGCATTCTTTTAAATAAGTTTAATTACATTAATTCAATATTAAACATTGTTCCTTTTTGCTTTTATAGAAATCTGATGGAAGGAACCAATACTCCTGTTATATATATTATAATGAGCACCCTTTGGCTTCACTGGATGCGGAAACTACAAGTCAAGTCAGAATAATACCTTGAACAAGTAAACAGACGTCACTCTTTGCGCGCTCAATTCTTTTCCTGCTAAGAGACGTCTGAGAGATTCGACCCAAAAAATTCCATACTGATGACGTAGCTCTACAGAGACCTGTGCAGTGTCTCTGTTTGGTGCAAAAATTCTAAACCAAGCAACAACCAGTCGAGCTGTCATGGAATTTTTAAGGTAGAATCTGTGACATCTCTCGAGGGGGGGGGGGGGGGGGGGGGGGGAGAATTGAGCCCAACAAGAGAGACGTCTGTTTCCTTAGACTAGAGGGGGGGGGGGGGTATTATTATTATTATATTATTATAATTATATTATTATAATTATATTATTAATATTATTTTGCAAAGGGTTTGTTTTCCTGGTTGATTATCTGGCCTTGACAGTGTCCTTAGTACATCTGCCTACTTTATTTCAAGTTGTAATTTGGGGTGTTTAGAGAGTACATGTAATATTCTCTGGCTCTGGAGAAGGCTAGGGTTTCATGTGGAAATGTCATTTAAACAGTTTTAATGGGAGAGGTTTACTTAATTTGGGAATATATTGCAGTTTTCTAGATTATTTACGATCTGTAAAAATTAGGGTCCTTTTGACCATAGCATTCATTTGCAAATGGAACTGTAAGAATCTTTCTTAATGATTGATTCACAGAACCTTCTGCCAGAAATTTGAACGTGCGCCTTGAATTGTGTGAAACCACAGTACAAGAGCATCTAGTCACATGACTCACGCTATTCCATTTGTTGCGTGACCTAGTAATTTAAAGATAAACTAACCAAAAAGTCCAGCACAACTCACGGCACTATTTCAAAATGTGCTCTTAAAGCCTGGATATGCTGCTACTACCCAGCATGTTTTTAAAACACATCAAGATGTAATCGTGACGAGTGGATTGCAGGGATTTCCAGAAGGTTGAACACGTCCAAGTCAAACAGTTTGAGCGAATCTACATGATTTTCACCAGCAAGACTGCGCTCTACGTGGTGTGCCGCGTGCCTCTTTACTACATTACAAGGCGCTGTATGATCACAAGTAAATTCTCCTGAGGTCAGACGGCGAAGTAATCATGTTGCACTGTGGACACAACTTTTTCGCTCCCTAAGAAGGAAAGAATGAGAGTGATCAATATCAAAATTCTCTTAAGCGAAATCAAAACATTGCTAAGGAGACAGGTGAAGAAAAAATAGAAAACAATCAACAGTTACTAGGAGGTACTGTCTTGATGTACCAACAAATTCTCAAAACTAACTTTAACCCTTTCATTCCCAAGAGTGCTGAGTTCAAAACTGAGTGCAAAATCTTGAATTTCATTTTGAAAAATTGTCAAAAACAAACAGTACCACATGAACATACTGCTAAAAAGCTTTCATTTGAATGGTCACACACTAGGGTTTCATCCACAGACTTAAAAGTTAGAACCACCTTGTACAGCATAATAAACAGTACCACATGAAAGTACTGCTCAATAGCTTTCATTTGAATGGTCACACACTAGGGTTTCATCCACAGACTTAGAAGTTACATCCATATTTATTGACTCAAGGTTTGACTCTGGGAGTGAAAGGGTTAAAAGAAACGTATGGTAATCGGTAGAGAGAACTGACACTTAGAACTTGCAACTGAAAGGGAATAGAGGGGGCTCATGTCCGGAGGGGAAGAAATGGGGGCTTATAACTGGCAGCGATTTTCTGTTACCGGACCTAAAACTGGGGGGGGGGGGGGGGGTGTAAATAAGTGGGGGGGGGAGGAATATACGTTTCTATTGTATCTCACCAGCGTTCTGAGCCAGCACTCCTCACAATGAACATGCCAGCAGGAAATCGAAGCCAAAGGATTGGTGTAGGGTTCCTATAATGAGAAGACAACGAAAATGAGCTGATAAAATTATGAGAAAAATGCTACATGTACACTGTTCTCCTTCTCTTTTCCCTCCTGGATTGCTGAGCGAGAAAAGAAAAACACCAAAGAAAAATGTCCAGAATAATGACATTAAATCAACAAACAGAGACATTGCTGAACCCTAACATTAGTACATGCAAGTACAATGCACTTAGAAGAGACCGTGGTGCACATAGAGCAGTTCTTAATTGAGTGCCGAAAGTAATTGCTGAATTGCCTTTGTTTTACTTTACAACGCTCTATGATTGGTTTAAAACAACTCGTGCCACCTTCTTAACCAATCAGATGCAAAACTAAAGCCAATTGCAGCTTGGTCGCACGCGTTTTCCTGCCGCTCGGCACCGGCTACGTGTATTTGCTTCGAGTTCTCATTGGTTCGTTCTGTTGTTTACATTTGCTGTGCTTGGTCATTGTAATTGATTTGGTTTTAGTTTTACGACACTCAATGACAATAATTATTGAAAATCGAGCTCTAAAGGAACAACAAACAAAGTACTTACCAAACAGATTAAACACTTCATTTTCTCAGATTTCTTCTTTCCCTGTTAAAATACAAAAGCCAAGAAAATTGAAACACTTGTACAATAGAATGTTAGACGTATGGGAACCTGCTAAGGGCTACGTTATGACTTATGAGTGGTGCATCTTAAAGCTTCAATATTGGTTGAACAAGTGTCAGTTGATGACGAAATCCCACCTCCGAGACGGGACTGAGCCCGCAGTTTTCATCCCCGAAGTTGCTAAGCAACATGACATATTTGCTAGAGTGATTGCTTTCGGAGTACTCATGTGTGCTCGCGCATTATCAGAATTTTACTGTACAATGTATATATTTTGTAGTATGTATTTTAAACTTCCTATTAACAGCACAATGTACACTACTTACCAATTCTTTAATCCGCGCCTTCAGAGAGGTGATAACAAGATCTGGGTTCCCAGCCCTGAAACTACACAATTTCAATTGTGAGCTAAAACTGACTTTTAAAAGCCTCTCTATATACGTGTACATCTTAAAGGGGCAGTGTTACGGGATTTGATGTCATTTCAAAACCAAAAAACGTTTTTGTATTTACAGAAAACTAAAAATAATGGTCAAATTTTGTTATAAATTACCATCCTAGTGTACTAAAACTGTCAATAAGTGTCTCTGGCCATAGAAACTGGGTCGGAATGGATCGCAATTTGAAAACATGTTAGGCTAACAGTTTTTCAATTTCTCGCATTTTCGTTTCCAAAATGCATTAGAACAGACCATAATTTGTTCCTCTTTCAAGAATTTGGTTGATTTCTTTTTCTTGGTGTTCTAGAATTAGTTTGTAAATAAAAAAGGTACTGAAGCACAGTTTTGACCAAAAAAGGTCAAATCCCCGTGACACTGCTCCTTAATTTACGATAACAGTAAAAAAGGGGGAAAAAGGAAGGCAGAAACATTTTACATGTAGCTTTTAGCTAATGGCCTGGATAAATGTGGCAGGCAACTGTCTCGAACAGATGACAACAATTCTCAAGTGTCAGTGGTTTAATATTATAAAATAAACTGAATAAAATGGAAACAACACACTTACTCGAGGTCTCTATCTTCGTTATGTTTGTTAGCTTTTGTTTCTGCAGAATCATCCTCTAAAATGAAAGTACTAAACTTCAATCAATGCCATTGTATTTTGCTAATTTAATTGGCACTAGGCTTGATTACCAGCCGCTGTTTGGGAAAATGAGCCACGCTCCTCCCCCAAAGGGAGGAACGAAGACCAGACTCAGGAGAGAAATTGGCCCAGGCTCTCTGCAAAAACCATGAGCCTGAGGGCCACAGGTTTTATTGATTGGTATAATCATAAACACGACATGGCCATGCATGGATCTCTTCTTTTCCTTGTTTTGTCATTCATTAGGGAACAACTGAAGGGCTCCAGGCAAAAATGTCCCCTTGGTTAGTCAGTTCCTTTTGTTTCCAAACAAGCAAGGGAACAGTTTTGCCCTAAGCCCTTCAATTATTGGGGGGGGGGGGGGGGGGGGGGGGGGCAAATCTTCATACAAACACTCAAAGAGAACAATGAATGTAGAGTTGTGTCATCGATAAATATTTTTTTCGGGAGGAAGAATATCTAACGTCATAGGTCTGCAATGCGTGCAAAATACTCTAGATATTTGTCTAGCATCATAAGTGTAGATCTGTAATGCGTTCAGAGACGCTAGATATTGTCTTTACAATAATATTATTGAGCCCATAAAGAGAGACATCCGTTTACTCAAGACATAGTATTATTATTTTGACCAGTGTTGGCCAACAAAGTAGAACTAGAATATTTGCACAAGGATTCACTTACCAGTTTCATCTTCTATACGCTGTTCTCTTGTGGGGCCATTTTTATCTACTGGAGAATTTTCCCCACTGCAAGAATTCAAACATGAATATCATGAGCGATCTTTGCCAGTTATATGAATAAGCAGTTATAGGCGCCGAGCCAGAAACAAGATAGCTCATCAGTGCTAGAGCTTAACTCCGGTTTCTGTAGCATGAAGCAACTTGGACTGTTCACAGTCCCTCTATTTTTTGCACTGAGAATCGTCGCGCCATCACGATCAATTGTGGAGCCGCCATCTTGGATTATTTGGCGAGCGAAATCTTGGGAGAGGACAAAACTTTCCTGGGTACAGGGGGCAGGGCGTGGGCCGGCGTACCCAGGGAGTTTTGTCCTCTCCCTGATTTCGCTCACCACATAATCCAAGATGACGGCTCCACGATTCTCAGCGCAAAAAATAGAGGGACTGTTCACAGTCTAGAAGCAAGTCTACTCCCCTTGGATGCTAGTCCATCACATGCCTCCTACACAGATACTGTTTGGGCTCGTCACATAATCTTTCTTCCCCCAGGAGGAGGCTAATCCATCACTGTACCCCCCAGAATTTTGTCAGGTTGCCCCAAGCCATTTATACTCCTGGGTAGAGAGAGGCACTGTGAGTGTGTCTTGCCCAATTCAAGAGCACAACACAATGACCGGGCCAGCGCTTGAACCCGGACTGCTCGATCGGAGTCCAACATGCTAACCATGAGGCCACTGCACCTCAGCAGCTGTACCTCCCTTGTAATCAAACCAATGCAATTTTTGGACACTGTTTTCACCAAATAAACAGACTGTTGCATAGAAGCAAGAGGACTAACCTTATCACAGCTCCTCTGAGAGCCTGTCTGACATGATCTTCATCAGGTTCGTCCGCACTACAAGGAATCACATCAACTTCAGTGAACCTTGTTTCATAAAATCACAAATTAAGGAAAAGACAACAACTTATGTTTGTCTTGATTATGTGGTTCATGTACAGCCTGCTTGACCAAACTACTGCAAAAAATTCCTTCCAATGATAAGCCCCCACCCCTCTCCCCCACAAAAAGTCCACCAAAAAAGCCTTTAAACAAAAATTTCGGAATGTTGCGGTATCTAAAAGTTTAAATCTTTTTTAACCTTAATGATTTTTACATGGAGAAGTTGCCACAAGCTGCAATGACAAAAGGCAGTTTTAAAGGATACTGAGGTTTCCCATACTCTTCAGAATCATCGCCATCGATGTTAAGGTCTCCATCATCTTCTTCCTCCCGTTTGCGTTTAATACCCGTCTGAAAACCTGAGGCTGCATAAAAAAAACAGAAACAGAAACATCAACATAAACTCTTTATGTTCCAAGAAAAACGTCAAACTTCTAGTTAAGTTAAATACGAAAAGGACTACTAGAAATACACAACTTGCAGGAAGGGGCTCATAAAGGTAGGAGGTGGGGTGTACTAATTTGGGGGTAGGGGTAAGGGTTTGAATCCGTTAACAGTCTGTCTGTATAATTTTCTTTCAGTACTGGTAGCAATGTAATACGTGTAGTCATTTTGCTGGCAGCATTTTGTCAATGTCTCTGTATGATTAATGCCAGGGACATTCAAAGCCAGGTCCATCAAATTGAAAGGTGAAGAGTGCCTACAGATCCAGGAAGGGGGGGTCCCCAGGTCCCCCCAAACCCTCCCCCTGGTTCCACACTAGCCACCAACATTTTGCTACAAGTGTGTCTGATGTCATTGTTCTGTGCTGAAGACCATTGCAATAGCAGTTATTACAGTTGAGCCCGCAGTCAAATATTCTTTTTTTTTATTTAAAGTATGCAAATGAGTTAGGCTCGATTTCTGCCGCTCTCTCGAATCCGGTCTTCGTTCTGGCTCATTTTCCCGAACAGTGGCTGGTAATCGAGCCTACAAATGAGGCTAATGGGCCAATACAATGCCAGATTGACACTTTCGCCTCGTTTGCATGTCAAACGGCAAACAATACCCGATTGACCCTTTCGCCTCGTTTGCATGTCAAACCACTGACATCTGTAATAACTGCTATTTAAACAAATGTGGCAGTAAACTCTACATAAAACTTATCTTGTCTGAGCTCTTGGCCCAGCAAACCGATAACCTCGCTTAGAAAGGACAAACAACTGAACATACCTCTGAAGCCTCCTTCCAGTAGAGTTGTTGCTCGTATTCTGGTTTGTCCAGCCCACTCGTATTCTTCAAACACTTCCCGGCAATTAGTATCATCAATGTCGTTAACACCACCGCCTTCCTTCTACAGATCAAATATTGGTTAAACGGTTAAAGTCTGTCTACAAGCATAGTGCTTATCAGGCCAGCGCTTGACTCTGGTTTCCATAGCATGAAGTGACTTGGAGTATCGCTACACCCCTGGATAGGATGCTAGTCCGTCGCAGGTCACCCCACAGCATTTTTGTCAGGTTGCCTGGACAAATTGCTGGTATCCATTTATACTCCTGGGTGGAGGGAGGCACTGTGAGGGTAAAGTGTCTTGTCCAAGAACACAACACAATAACGCCAGCCAATGCATGAGTACAGAGTACAAGTTTGAATTACTGTTAGGCTGGAATTTTATGCAAAATTCTACCCTGGTCCCAGACGTTTCTTTCTCAGCAAAAACAAATCCCAGAGGGGCGGAAGGTTTTCTTCTGGTTCTATTCTACACGCTTGGAGAAGAAAGAAATCGTCATTTCCATTGTCGAATATCAATCACATATGAATGGTCAGTACCTTTCTTAAACAAGCTTCCACATGAGAATTTAACTCATCTCCGTTTCCATGAATCATTTCTTCGCACACAGGGCACAACGTTGTTTTGATACCCGAGGGTCCCTCCTCTCCACCAAGGGGGAGTTCACAGGAGAGCCTAAAATACAAGTACAGATCATGTTAGCATGAACACTGAATGAAAAACTGCCTTGGACAGAACAATCAAAGGTACAGTGAATGCTCTCTAATGGACACCTCTCTAAGACAGACACCTCTTAAGATGGACACCTCTCTAAGATGGACACCTCTCTAAGACAGACACTTCTCTAAGAAAGACAACTCTTTAAGACAGACACCTCTCTAAGACAGACACTTCTCTAAGACAGACACCTCTCTAAGACAGACACCTCTCTGAGACAGACACTTCTCTAAGACAGACACCTCTTTAAGACAGACACCTCTCTAAGACAGACACTTCTCTAAGACAGACACCTCTCTAAGACAGACACCTCTCTGAGACAGACACTTCTATAAGACAGACACCTCTCTAAGACAGACACCTCTTTAAGATGGACACCTCTCTAAGATGGACACCTGAGAGAGAGGACACCTCTCTAAGACAGACACTTCTCTAAGACAGACACCTCTTTAAGACAGACACCTCTCTAAGACAGACACTTCTCTAGGACAGACACCTCTCTAAGACAGACACCTCTCTGAGACAGACACTTCTCTAAGACAGACACCTCTTTAAGACAGACACTTCTCTAAGACAGACACCTCTCTAAGACAGACACCTCTCTGAGACAGACACTTCTCTAAGACAGACACCTCTAAGACAGACACCTCTCTAAGACAGACACCTCTCTGAGACAGACACCTCTCTGAGACAGACACCTCTCTGAGACAGACACCTCTCTGAGACAGACACCTCTCTAAGACAGACACCTCTGTACGATGGACACCTCTATATGATGTTACTAAAGATGAATGGCATACTTTGAGAACTTCTGGACCTTGTCGGCTTGAGTGGCGTTGAGCGGCCATTTCTCGCCATTCTGTTGGCGCATACTCTTAAATATGTCTGTTGATAATAAAGAAGATATTTTAAGCCATAGATAACATACATTATTTTGTAACGATACAAAATTAAAATACAAACCCTGCTGTTTCAATACCAAGAATACAAAATTAATGTAGTTTCACATTTATTGCCAAAGTGAGTACATTCTTTGCACCTTATCAATAGGGATACATTGTAACACATGACATTGTATATCAAACACGAGAGCAGTGTTTCATCCAATTTCCAAACACCAAGAGGAGAGTTGAAAATATGACGCACAGTGGAGTATTCTTGATGAAATTTGAAGTGTTTGGAAGTCAGATGAAACACTGTCTTGAGTGTTTGACATGTCGGATAGAAATGTTTTTAAAAGCCCGCAAGACAAGACCGAAAGGTAGCATGGGTAAAAGTAGAAAACTGCTGCACACACTGAATACTAATGAGAAGTAACACGATAAACGTTATTTCTAATGTTTTCTTTTTGTTTTAAACCTGTAGAAGTAAGCCACTTTTAGCCAAACCCAATTTTAGCAGAATCAGCTTGTGAAAAAACATGATCTAATTCGGGGCAAACCAATTCACATCACGTTCGAAATAAAAACTTGAAGATTTATTTTCCACTGATACGCAAATTCTAATGATTATTGGTCTTGTCTTGTAGGCTTTACGCTTCTATATCCAACAACGTTAACTGAAATAGGTGTATTCTCAAACAAAACAAAACCTAAGGGTAAATGATTGAAATAAAATGAAAATGTAAAAATCTATGCTAATTACATGTACAGTGCAACTACTCGAAGCGAGCCAGTTTGAAGAAAGTAACCAATCAAAACATTAATTGAGAACAAACGATGGTGACCTTTTCGTAAACTGACCAATCATGTTGAAGCATACAGACAATAGTTCTGTAACAAAATTTGACACCAACAAAGTGTGGACCTCTCGGGAAACCTACATTGTAAGACCGGGTATTCAATCCTTCATCGTGGTTATGATTTTCTATGTTATAACTTGATTAATTTATAAATATGAGTTTGAGAATGACCAATCAGAGTGCGTGTTATATCCTGGTCTACGGGATTACTTGCCTGCTGTCTCGTGCTGGCTGGTGTGTCGTCAAGGTGATGAGAAGTACTTCCTTTGTATTCCTGCTTTACCTTCTTCTGGAAAGTTTCACCATTCTGAGAAAAAAAAAATTATTGATCAGAAGGGAAACATTCAATAACCCACAGTAGGGCACAGAGTTCCTGGTGTTTGTAGTCTCATCCCGCCATCAGATCTGATCACAGGTCATATAATTATATGGATTGGTAGTAGCAGCCGGAGGCAAGCTGACATCCAGTATGAACATCATGTAAACTGTACGTACCTTCCGTGCTTGCAGAGCAGACTCTCTCTGACTTCTTCGGAGTTTTCTGTTGAAAAAGAGAAATTTGGAGATTCACAAAATAGCTCAAATGATAAAAAACTATTACCATAGTTTCTTGTGCATACATGTATAAATACCCTGGGGCATTTATCAAAAACTGAGTTCTTTTAGGAAGCATTAATTTAAAAAAAACTAAGATAAAAAACTGACAAGGCATGCAAAAATGGATGCGTTTTTTTATACATCTGGATATAAACACTCCCTTCCTATACCACCCTAGGGCATTTATTCCTATTTTGACTGTTCAATAGGGGTTGTTAATTGGAAGGAGGCATTTTAAAATGAGAACGGCGAACGTTTATTTTAGTAAATGTGGCACATGTATGTCTGATGTGCTTCACATGCATCTTATATTAGAGAAAATGACTGGGGACTATAACCTACAAACTAACCTGTTTTCATCACAGAATCTCTCCATTTCCCAAGCAAAGTGACTTTCCATTTCACCCGGTCTAATGCTAGTGCCGCACACAGGACAGCATGGTGCATGTGTTGAAGAGGATCTCCGTCTTCCTGGAGTTGTAAAAAATAATATAATAACACTTGGTGTACGTTGTACAATGTGTACTGGATTTTGTACAGGATTTGCATGTCAATGTAACAAAATTACAACGGCCACACTGAGGCAGAATCAGCTGTTCATCATAGAGAGGTGGCCATTGAAGAAGAGAGGTTGCTGTCATACATGTAGTCTACTACTCTTCCCAGTAGACCACGACACCCACAAATTTTTTGCCACCTGCGGGCCGTTTTAAATTTGAACTCAAGGTGACTGAATTCTTATCATGTGATAGCCGTTTTTGTTGACCATGCGATCAGTAAATTTGAACCTGCGATGATCGAATCTCAACTCGCTACGCATAAATATCGCCTTGGATGTGCCCAGATAGTGTTTTTCTTGGATAAAAATCATCACCCTGTCAGCAAGTGTTAGCCATGAAGGCGATTTTTTTATGCTTGAACAGAGCGAATGTGAGTTGAAATTGGATCATTGAAAGTTCAACTTTACTGATCGCGTGGTCAACAAAACGGCTATCATGTGATATGAATTCATTCGCCTCAAGTTCAAATTTTAAACGGCCATAGATGGCAACAAAATTTGTGGGTGTCGCGGTCTAGTGGGAAGAGTAGTAAAGAGAGTTGGCTGTTAGTTAATAGTTAATAGTTTAATTCATTTAGTTAATTCAAAAACGTTCATTTTCCGTTTTGGAACTTTAGTCTGGAACAATATCGCACCTACCCTGGGAGACAAACCTAAGTCAATTTTCCAAAAAACAATTCGCAACCATATGTTTGATATACTCTCAGCTCAGGACGACTATGTTGAAGTCAATTCCCTCATAGATAGCCTTAAATCTCTTTCTTAATTTTGTTTGATTAGTTTTGTTTTGTTAGTTTGTTAGTTAGTTTTCCTTTCTCTTCTCTACTTTATACAGAAACAAAATTACTACTTTAATTTCTTTGTTCCACGCCATTATATAAAATTGATAATTTTCTTCTTGTTATTTATTACTAAAACCCTACTGTTAGCTACCCTTATTATAATTTGTTTTTCGTCACCTCCCGCCTCGAATAGCCCTGCTAATTTGCGGGAGGTGAAAATCTATGTACTTTAACCAAAGAATTAATAAAGCTTGTTGTTGTTGTTGTTGTTGTTGTTAGTGGCCTGACAGAATCAACTGATTTATTTTGTGTTTTTGCAGTAGAAGGTCCCAGAGTAGAACACGGCCTTACTTTGACGTGTATAAAGAGGTTATTCAGCGGAAAGTTGTGTAATACGGCTGGGTATTTTTACGAGTCAGCTTTTATTTTTTCGAGCCTTTAGGAGAGAAAAAATAAACATTGACGAGTAAAAATGCCCAGCCGTATTACACAACTTTCCGCTGAATAAATTGTTTATTATACGACATAATTCTCTCCTAAAATATAGCCTTTCAACAGTGTTTCCGTAGCGCGCGGTCAGGGGACTAAGACCCGTGTAATACGGTCTCATATTTGCTCTCGTCTTTGTGCGTATTCGCACTCTAGAATGCTATGTCGTATAATAAATCAGTGTACAGTTGACTCCTGATAACTCAAAACCTCAATAACTTGAACCTCTCGCTAACGCGAAGTAACGTTGTTTTCCTTTCACGCCATATCATTCTTACTCATTTTACCCTTGGTAACTCAAACTCCTGATAACTCGAACATTTTCCAATTCCCTTGAACGTTTGAGATATCAGGAGTCAACTGCAGTACAAAATGTAAATCTGGGAAAGATTTACAACAAACAACGTGCTTGTACCCAGTAGGATCAAATAGAAGCCCAACAAAACATGGAGGAACTATCACTGCAGGGACTTTGCTGCTTTCTGGTCAAAACGGCTGAAATGGTCACCTTTTCTAAAGTTGGCTGTAATTATGTATAAAATCCATAATAACCTTTCCCCATTGTATTTGAGGCGGATTTTTACCAATATTTCAAATGTACACACACAATCTTAGAAACTCTGAGTCAAATTGTTACATTCCCAGACCGAGAACTGAATATGCCAAAGGTAGCTTTCAACTAGTGTTCACTACAAACCAACGGACTCCCACAGCTATTTACTTCATTCATCTTCTCACCCACCGCATGTTAAAAACTCCATCCCTTATTCTCAATTCCTTAGACTTCGACGTTTGTGTAGCGATGACTCTGACTTCACAGCCAAGTCAGACGAAATGTGCAAATTTTTCAAAGACCGCAATTATCCCGACTCCGCCGTCATTACAGGACGAGACCGCGCGCTACAAACCGACCAACAAACCGCGCTACAAACGTCACAAAGGCCCAGGGAAGAGAGAATTCCATTTACACTTACCTACCACCCACAAAACCACGCCGTGAAAAACATAATTTTAACTAACTTCAAACTACTCCAAGACGACCCGGAAACAGGCAGAATTTTTTCACAACCACCACTTGTTTCCTTCAAACGAGACAAGAATCTCGGCAACTTTTTAGTTAAAAGTTCTCTTAAAACCGACGAACAACCAGGTTCTTTCAAATGCTCGCGCGCGCGATGCAACACCTGTCCCTTCATTCACAACACTGTCAACATATCAGGTCCAAAACGCTCAATCAAAATCACCGATCGTTTTGACTGCACATCCACTAATGTAATCTACTGCATAACTTGCACTCTGTGCAAAATGCTTTACATTGGAGAGACAGGAAGAAGACTAGGAGATCGCTTCCGCGAACATTTGAGAGACGTTAAAAACAACGATAGAGATGCCTCTAAACCTGTGTCTAAACATTTTAATCTCCCCGGTCATTCTTTTGACAACATGATTGTTTGCGGCCTTTCCCTTCATCAAGGCAACACTGAAAGTCGTAAAACTTCAGAACACAAATTTATCTTTCAAATCGGCACCTTGGCTCCCCATGGGATCAACGAACGCTTCTCGTTTAACTAACTAATTTATTCATGCATTCTCCATTACCATGCTTCCTCCAATCACGGAACTCCTTATACTCTAATATATAAACACACACAACCCACAATCCTCCACTTTGCTCCGACGAAGGGCTAACGCTCGAAACGTCAGCTTTTAGAAATTCGCTACGGCGGTTAATTTACCTTTATCAACTCTGAGTTGATAATCAACATAGTGTTACACTATAGGGGATCTGTTCTATGGAACAAGATCCCCTCAGAGATCAGACAGCGGCCCAATTTGAACGATTTTAAAACCTCTTTGCATAGGAAAGATTATAAAGAAATAATGATCATTTAAGTTTTTATATCATTTTATTCTTACATGTAATTTAGTAGTTCTATAGTTAAAACTTTTAATTTAATGTAGTTAATGTTAATCACGACTCTTAGGAAGACCATAACATTGTATGATAGGATATTCATGAATAAATAAAGATTGATGATGATGATGATGATGATGGTGCTAACATTAGACTATTACAGGAAATGTGCCTAGACCATCTAGAGGAAGATATGAAGTGAATTGTTGAAGGAAGAGCAAACCGTAATTAGTTTTTAGCGATTTTTGCAGAACTTGAAAAGTTTCAAGTGGAGATGTTGTGGTTCAAATTTTTTTGGTATAAAATTTTTCAAACCAGTTTGATTTTGATTTTCCTTTGTCTAATATTCATTACCATAATCTGAAACAAAGGAAAATAAAAATCAAACTGGTTTGAAAAATTTTAAACCAAAAATAAATTTAACCACAACAGAGACAGAGATCAAAAGCTCCTGCATGGGTAACTCATGTTATTATTCAACAAATTGTAACACTGTCCAAATATGGTCATGATGCACTCAATATCTGTCGACCGTACTCAACAGATATCCTGCGATATATGTAATTTCATACGCGCGCGGTAAAATGTTCAAGTCAGTTCTTAAAATAAAAGTGGAAGATAATTTATTTTAGTTGTGTTGTCAATTTGTTGAATAATAAAACAATTATCCTGCTCAATCTTGCGGAATATCACCTGATTTTAGCCAACTCGGCCTACGGCCTCGTCGGCTAAGTATCAGGTGATATTCCGCGCGATTTCGCAGGATAATTGTTAAATAGCACTCCGTTTATAGCTTCAGTACATGTACTGTTTAGTAGTATCGTAATTTTTAACAATACTGCACCATTATTTTTTCAGTTTCCATTGATGTAAATGTGTCTGTTGTCTTTTCGACATGATGCTCATGATAGCGCCCCTTTAACTTTGACTGACTGTCTATCACATGACAGACTTATTACACACTAGCCTGGTGGCTATTGATTCAGGCTAATTAACATAAATTATACATTACAAGTATACACTCTACATTCTACATCGTATCCCTGGATCACAAGAAGGACAATAACAAAGAACGTTGTGGGGGATATTGCCAGAGCTACATTTTTTGTGTGTAATATATTACAAGAAATGTTTGGCAACCGGTTAAGAAATTATTTTGTTTTGGAATAGTTTTGAAAGGCTTTCTAAAAGGCTAAACCAAGACAAAAAATTTGTGTTTTCCTCATGTATTGTTAGTTATAGAATGAATTCTCATTCATCAAATTTAACTACTTTCATATAATTTATTGTGGTCAAGGTGGAGGATGTTGTTCATCGTGGCCAGATACAATAAGGATCAAGGATAGAGTTTTGAGTCGAGACTGTCAACTTACATTTTGACTGGTACTGTATGTAAGAAAGTAGATTATCATTAATTTTGAACCTAGTTATGTGGCCTAGCTCCCACGAGTCTCCTTCCATAGTACTTATAGCTCAGTGGTAGAGCATCTGACGAGCCGCGTGCAGAAGGTCATAGGTTCTACTCCTTTTGGGAGATCATGGAAAATAAATTTCCAAGTAGCTATTGTCACTCTGACTGAATAATACATCTTTCTCAAGTGCATTATCGTTTGTCTCACAACGTAGTCACTTAGGATGCAGATTGCAACGTGATTTACATCCAAGTGGCTACATATTAGGATATATTATACACTTAAATTATTACTTTCATATTGCAGAATGAAAATCAACAGGAAGAAACTACTTGATCAAAGTATTCAAAGTCAAAACATACACGGGATTATAATGAACCCAGAAACCTAACTTTTCAAAACAGAAGTAGTTCAAATTGAGCAACATTCTGACGATGAAGGAACAGTCACTTGGCGATGAAACAGATATCAGTGATTAATACAGCGCAAACCAAACTCGGGACAGAAAACAGCCTGATATGCGCAAAACACATACGTACAAGTTTAACATACATGTACAACCACGTCTTCACATCAAATACAAAGTCATACCGGTCTGATGATTAAAAAAATTATTTATTTATCATGTCAAGGTATGGTATCTTTTTGGTATGAAAACAAATAAGTCACTATTTTTAATTAAAAAATAAATGGACGAAAATTTCACCAGGTGCTCATATTCTGACACTGACTAGAGTAGTGTCACCCTTCAGAGCTATTTTACAGAACTTAGTCAATATAGTCCTTTATAATACACAAGAGCTGTCAAAGCGTAGTTTGATATTTGAGTATATTTCACACTAAAGAGCTAATAACAAAAGTGTGTCGCTACCTGGGAGATCGTATTTCTTTGGGGTTTGTTATCAACTAATTACAAAAGAACACTGTGGTGTCAAAAATGGCACCTATAGTAACAAATGGTCTTTTCACCAAAAATGTTCTTAATTTATCCAGAACCAGACTAAATACATGTATACCACCCGTAAGATTCGCGTTGACAATAAAACACATTCAAACAGACTGTCTTGTGAAAGTGAAAACAAAAACATGTAAAAATGCAAGAATTAGAATAGAAGATTGGTTTATACTGTAAAAGAAACTTCTGCTTGTCTTAGTAATTATCATCAGATGACAAATTGCCAAGGTGAAAATACATGCAAAAAAACTCCGGGTAGTATTTAGTCCACACAAAACAATGATTTTAATATTCTGAAGAAATATAGTCGAGTGGGTCTGAATTTTTGATAAGCATTATTTATAGTATGGTACACAAAACATTTCAGCGTTGAATACAACTGTCTGGTTTAGAAAATAGCTCCATGTATTATAAAGATCCTCCAAAAAGGCATTGAATAAAACTAGCAGCTCACATTAAAGCCTTGGTCTTGGCTATATATTTACGAAAATTTATGCATTGCACTCATGTGCACTTAATTGAAATTTAAAGCCAGAATAAGAACAGAAAGTGTCCATTTAAAACCACTAAGGACCTTGTAAGAAGTTGTTTAGAAACTTCAGTAAGACAGATAAAAGACTGAATAATTTAAGATACTGATCTTTAAAATGTGAAATTGAGGGTGTATCAGGAATATATTTGGCATCAACTCAAAAGCAAAGTCTTTAAACTGATGGGAAAAACCCGAACAGAGCATCACGCATATGAACTCACTTTAAATGAGCAACTAAGAAAGCATGTCACACTTTTTTTGTTGAGATCATTTTAATCAGCTAATCCCACACAAGAAATAGACAAGGGGTCTTCTGGAAAATTAGCTCTCCTTTGGAGCGAAATAGAAGAAAGGAACAAAACAATAGGGCAGACGACATGAATAGCGTATTTAGCATACAGGTGTAAATTGAAAATGGAAGCGAAACAACTACTGGCTGTTATCTAATCTTATCAAAGCAAAACCACTTAAGTTAGAGATGTAAAACTTGTGTTCTATAAATGATTTTCTCAAAGAAACAAGTTTAGTTCTTGAGGATCCTCTCAGCAAAATAACAAACAAAAATATTGTGTATTTACAATAATAACAAGGCTTTAGAGAGGTGCTCTTTTTTATACTATGGAAACCAAAACAAGTAAGAAATATTCAGCATTGTTATGTTAATTCACATCTGCCTTTCAAGACCGTGTTGGAGTATATTACAAATCATCTATTTCAAACACATCTCAATATTGACAATAAACAAGAAAGGGGGTGAATATAATCACCGGCATCGTAGGAAACTCAATCACCTTCTTCGACCCGTTTCTTCTCACACCAACACTTTATGACAGTCTATTGAAATCTTGGAAATAAATTCAAATTTTCGCACATCTGGGTTGCGATTTGAAAAGGCTATTCTAATTACGAATGAATGGAGAATAACATTTCACATGCACGCTAGTTGCAAATAAATTACTTTTAGAGAGGGTGAATTGATTAGTGCAGAATAGCTGTTTTTTTTCTTTTTTTTCTTGGCACACAAACAAGAATATTTCATCTTTGCAGGTTCTAAGCAACTCTTAATATTTTCAATTTAATTTACTAGTTTAAGTTTTTTTAAAGCAAGATGGTGAACAAACAAAATGGTTTAAAGCTTTAATCTTAGGTTATAGTACCTAATGAATATTTTTAGAATTATATCCTCGAGGATGAAGTGAAATCTACTAGATAATATCCCCCTGTATTTTAAAATGCTAATATACCGCAGTTCTTTTAATAATCAGATTTTTTTTGGCACTCTAGTTTTTTCTGGCAGTACTCACCATTAATCAATAAATAATCTGTATTTATTGCGTTTTTAATTTTAAGCCTCCAAGTCCTTTACAAGACGACAGTACCAAAACAAAGGTGTGAATTTTACCCTTGCTTTGAAATAGCAAAAAACAAACAAACTAGTTTTTAGCTGCAGCTTAATAATCTTAGGATTACTACGGGATCTGACACAAACCTGGCGCATTACCAGGCAAGGGAATAAAATTTAATACCAAGATGCAAAATAAACTGAGAAAACAGGTTCACTCTCTAAGGAGTAAAGTACAAAGTGATAAATAATTTCTTGTACAATATACAGTGAAATCCCGATTTCTCGAACCCTTGATTTCTCAAAAAACCCAATAACTCGAACCAATAGTTATTTCCCTTCTAAGATTCGTTTCACTGTAATTTTACCACCGATATTTCGAACTCACGATTTCTCGAACCAATTTTAGTTTCCCTTGGACTTTCGAGAAATCGGGATTCCACTGTATATGTACAGATTTTTAAAAAAATGAAAAAATTAACTCACCTTTGGACTGTGAATCCCTGCTGCCTTCAGTATCTTCAGCTTCACTGCTTTTACAGCATTCAGATTGTTCGGTATGTTCTCGTTTGATGCTCACGGTATCGACATTCCCGCTATCAGACTCTTCGTGCGAGCTAGTTCTTCTTGGGCTAGGAGTCTTGGACTGCTCTCCTCCTATCAGACGTGTATCACTGTCCTTCTCGGGTTTTCGCGGGGAAATCCTCTCTTTCATTCCCCTATCTAAGCTGGTCTCTTTCTCCAGTTCAGAGCTTTTGTACAAGCTATCAACATGGTGGTCTCGCTCCAACAGGTTTCGCTGATGTTGCATATGATGGAAAGGAAAGGCATGGTCCGGCGGTACAACCCTGCGGAATGCACCAGTTCCATTGAACACTGCGGTTGGCCCACTTGTTTTATGAAGAAGCCCTCCTCCTAAATGATGATGCAGCTGAAGAAAATGTGGACCAAATTCATGCGGCATTCGTTCAGCGTAGTGTTCTGCACCAGGATAGAGTGCAAGATGTGATGACCGGTGTTGATAGTGTGTCGAGTTCAAGACCATTCTATGAACAGCTTCACCATCGATATAACGGTTTGATGGCGAAGAGTACACCGCGTGGTAGTCATTCATTGGTCCAGGCGAAGATGCTGTGGAGCGTGCAGCCTCGGCTGTCGACGCCAATACCATAAGTGCTGGAGACGTTAGAGGATTTGGTATATATGCTGGTCCACTTAGCTTCTCCATCTGACCCACTGTACAGTAATTAACCAATAAATAACAATTTCAAATGAGGAAATTTATAACTTGATCCTTACATCAAAGAAATTAAAAGCTAGACATGGTATTAATTCTTGGAATATTTTTAAAAATGATCAAAGAGATTTTGAAGTAAATGTTTCGGATCATACCAGTAGATTTACTGTTCTACTGTATTCACCTTGAAATTAGCCCTAATCTAGTGAGTTCTTTATAACAACACATAATATATTAAAAAAACTTCAACTGCGAATGGGTTTCAAATTAATTTCATGTCATAATAAATACGACCACAATATTTGAAAGAGCAGCTACTTAAAAGAGAATATATTAACGTTAACAAACACCAAAACCTCAATTAAAACAGAAATATACTTCGTACATCAGCTTTCGCCAGTCGGTCACCCAGACATTTTCCGGAGGAACCGAAAACTCTGCACACGTTGTTTATGTGTCAGGTCTCAAACGCTCTCGATTTTCGCACAGTCTTTCGTAAGGGTTTTTGCATTAATGAATTCCACTTTTCCACGATTGCTGTTGTATTTGGAAAGGGCTGCTAATAATAATCCAATCTCGATCCGTACACACAGATCGGCAGCGTTTGCCCAACTCGAAATTACCACAATAACCCGAAGAGCTTTGTAAACCACTTATAGCTGGACAGGGGATGTCTACGTCTTCAGAAGCAAAACCCAATGATATATCGATAAAAATACTCGTTCCACAGCGAAGAAGAAGTTATTGCTGAGCTGTAAGTGCCAGCTTGGGCACGTTAGCCGGAAGATGCGGTAGATTGAGCAAAGATAGACGAACCAACACCAAAAGAAAGAACATTGAACTGAATTACAGCTGGAAGAGGCCGCTTTTATTTTGAACCTATTGAGCATGCGTACAAGCCTTCTATCTCGTTTCCATGTGAGCAGTCTGGTAGTCAATCAACTCAAAAATAATTCCTCCTTCTATTTTGATGATAAAGACTTTTCGCCGGCATAAATTTTTCCCGCGAACATAAACAAAATAGCATTAATTTTGGTATTTTCAAAAGAACCTGCTCGCTCGCTTCTTAAACCAACAGTTCGCGGTGATACTTTCCAATTCAGTACAAACATCCGGACTACAAATTCGAAGTTTAATAAAAAAAAATCTTAGTTAAAACACCGAGGGAAATGACTGTATTTAGCCTCATTTGCGATTCAGTGGTAAAAAAAATGATTTAAAACTGCAAACAGGTATTTGCTTACAGACGAATTAATTTACAAATTTCGCAAAATTTAAACAATAAACTCTTGGCGAAAAGGGATCCGCGAAAATTGGGTTCTTCCAGATAAACTTCTTGAATTAAAGAAAAGGTTTTTTCCTTTCATTAGCTACTATACAAACCGAAGCCCAACGCCACAAACAACTGTTAAGCAAATGGTATTGAGAAAGTGATAACAAAGTTATTTTTAATGAACAAAACTGATGAAAGAAGACTTTGTTTGTAGTGTTCTTGGCAGTCTAATTTTTACCAATTCACGTGCATGGAAATTTGTTCTTAGCCGAACGCAATTAACCAAATCTTGTCAAGTTTTCCGGTAGTTGAACTGAATTTCTCTTTATCAATTAGTTCCCTGGTGTTCGGTAGAAGTTCCGTCTCTAAATATTTATTAAATGAAGACTCCAGTTTGTCAGAAGACAGGATATGAAATTGTAAAGCGCTCAAAAGGCTTCTTGCGGGCATATTGTTGCTTCGGGCTTTGAGCCTTCAACTTCATTTAAGTCGGCAAAATTGTGCAAAGTAAAGAACTATTCAAAATTGATACATTGTTTTTATTTCTTAATATTGCTTAAGCCACTGTCCTTCGGCTCGTTGAAAACAGAGCCGCTCCACTAATTTGACAATCAAATATTTCAAGTTGCTGTCTTTATGCCGCTAGACGGGCTTCTCAATTCGCAATATATAATTTCAAAGTGGCTATTATACGTTAAGCGAGCTAACCTCGATAGCGAATTCAAATAAAAAATCATCACTCAAATTTTTACTTTAAAAACATTGTCCCTGTTGCGCTTCTAATCAAAGGCAAGTTATTCTTCGTCCAGAAGCAAATTAGGATTTTTTTTAAGCCGCCGTGTCTAGAAAACTACTCGTCGGTAAACATGGCAAAGTCGCCGAAATTGATGATACTTTATTTAGGAGCGCGCGCTTAATTCACTTGCCGGAAGAAAGCAAACCTCAAACACTCACAATCCATTAAGTCTCCGTTTAAAGGTTTAAATTATAATCAGGAAGCGAGCAGTCACACGGCTTGACCAATTTCTATGCTAATTAAAGTTATTTAAACTGAGAATATACTTAACAAGATATTTTTTCATATTGAACAATTTCTCAGGACCTGTCTTCGTTTGCGAGACCCCTCGCCGAGTGAAAATTTATGAATGCTATTGAATTGTTTAACGATTCTGAATTTTGTTGAATAAAAAGCAATGATTTAAAAAATGGACTCCAAAGTACTTTTCCTTAGCTTGGGATAAATGATGCATTAGAAAGAATCTGTTACCGAGTCATCCGCCCGCATGCATGGCAAAATTGTGATACGGTGAAATGATTTTTGGCACGTTTCACGGGAGTTGATACTTTGCGCGCGTGAACCGGCAGGGATAAAATTGTGAAATTTTTCGCCGTAACAAAAGACAACATAGTTATTATTGAATCGCACCGGTTGTTTTAGAACGCATTAAAAATGAAACTTCCGAAAAAGTTGAAAGTATCATCGGCCCACGCGAAGTTTAACAGTAGCATTTCACTTCGCGTTGTTCCATGTTACATTGTATAAACGCAGTTGGATACAAGATGGACCGAACTAAAAGACGAAATTAACTTGTTTAAAAATCGGAAGGAAATGAACAGTGTCGTGCTGTGCGTTTGAGCTCCATTTTGGCATCTTTTCACTTCAAAGTATTTTCCACTAAATTTTAATTTTGTTAAACGGCAAGTTTTAATTCAAAAATTGAAAAATGAGGTCTAATTGTTCGTTGATGGTAGCGAAGTTTGACTGAAGCGATCAAAACGCACTACCATATTGCCTACTAGGGCGTCATTTAACATCAACTAAACTCTTTTAAGAGAAATTTAAATTCAGCAGCTGCCGTATATGTTTTTGTTCAACTGAAATGATTGTATTATCATGGTTAATAAAGCAAAATTAATCAAAGGTACATGCCTTTTGTTTGTATTATACAAACACTGCCTATTGGAAGACTGACCTACTTTTTCACTCCGCGCTAATAGGCGCTATGCACAAATAACACACTCGCATAACAACCGCTTCAATTTACCAATTTTATAGTAAATTTGGCGTGTTAAATTCCTGTTTACAAAGTGAGTATACACTAGAGCGCATTTATTCCCCTTTTTCTGGCCGCAGCGCAAATAAATCGAATAGAGAAGCTTTGAAAATATTTTAAATTGAATTTTCTACTGGTTAAACCCTCCGAAAGCGATAAGTTAGCTCGAAGTGCACCTGCCCTTTCATTTCCATAAAGAAATAAACTAGAACTTCAACATACGACATCATTTACAATTCTAATAAAAATTTGTTAAACCTTTACTCCGACAGGCCGACATGCAGTTATTTTTACTGCCGCTAAATTTTTCGACGCACTAGCTTTAATTTCGCATTAAAATCAATGTCCCCTTTTTACCTCTTGTAATAAAAATCAATCCTTTCTAGTTTAATAATGTTTTGGTTGCACACGTTTAGTTTATTCATTCAGCTATCTGGTTTCAGTTTTCTGACAGGCAATACGTGTGTAAATCGATCATTGTCGCAGTAAAATAACCAATTAAAAAAACTTTGCCTGGTTGGAAAATTGTCACAAAATCTCATTACGTTCTCTTAACGGCCTCAAAATAGGCTTTTAACGCTGTACCTTGACAAAAAGATAAAGTTATTGTGTAGTTCCACCAGTCTGGTTTAGTTAAATATGTACGGAGCTAGTTCTGAGTGAAAGAGGCAATGAATTAAAACCAGAGTCGAACTGTCAGGGATAGGAAAACTATCTTACATAAGATTAACCTGTGAAAAAATCAAGCCGGTGAATTGTCGGCTTATTCCATAAACAACTCGTTTGTTTGGGTTTCCTTCGGAAGAAATTTTTATGATATGATACTTGCTAGTTCTCTAATAATCCTCGCTCTTTGAGACTTTTGATCCATTAGCTGCTGTTAATCGCCGAGAGCAAAATGCGGCAAAAAGGACACAAATTAAACTTTCAACGCAGTGAAAACAACCGATTTTGGACGGCTAATCCATTGAAGCAGAAATTCCCCGTGAAAGCGGAGAAATTCATCTTTGCGCGTGAAGGAGAATATCTCGAACAGCTTATAGCGAAATTTAATAACAAAAAAATTCATTAAATCACCCTCAGTTAACAGCGCTGGGCTCTTTGAAGTGTAAATACTCTTTATGCAAATCACTAACGGTATCTCGCCTGTAAGCAGTATAATTACCTTAAATCCCAGTAAGCCATGTGCAGGCAGTGGTTAATAGATTTGGCGATCACGAGATCGAACACAGACCTTTAACTTGCTTTTCGATGAAGGCCATTTCTCGCGCGCGTCACCTTCAGCCAAGTTTATTTACCTCGCCGTTAAGAATTTTTAAAGAAAAGAAAGGGGATAGAAAGGAAAGAACCAGTTTTTAGCCGGAAGGCATGCATGCTAGATCAACAAAAAACGGCAAGGAAAGACTTCAGAATTAGGTTAAACAATATAAGCGTTGCACAAATTAAGACCACTAAGTTTGACGCGCCCGAATTTTGTTAATTTGAGGGAGCGAAATTGGAAAAGTTGAAAACGATGTTTTGTATTTTATTTTTTAGGATTGGGTGGTTTTTAAAAATTTGTTTGCTAAAGTCGCCCCTTTCTTTATCAAAGATAAAATTTACCTAAATATATGGGTAAATTAGCCGAGAGAGCCTCGAGCGAAATGAGCTGAACGCGAAGGAGTCGTTTGATGTTAACCGACCCAACGTTGATTAAATTTTAAGCTTTTATGGGCTAGGACTACGAGAAAAGGTGAATAAACGAGTGTGCATAAATATTTGCTCTAGAAATCAGGCTGAGAAATAAAGGAAACAGTGTCCCGAATCTATGATATTTAGGGATAAGATCGCCCCAATATAACTGTAGTATTCCGAGCTAAACCCAACAAAAAATTAGTGGAGAGCGAATGGGTTTCGAAGCTAATTTTCTCGTCTGAAATTCCTCAATTTTCACTGCCCAAAAATTCAAATAACAGCAATATTCGGCGTGATTATTCGTGACTTTCGCTTAGTAAATGGTTCAATTGTACTTGAAGTCGATTTTGTTTTAATCTTTTATTCAAGGTGTCATGAGACACGCTTCAGGAAAACGAGCTCGTGTTTTCATGAGAATTAACCAAGTTGTTTGTAACACCTGAATAATATTTGTTTTCTCGAAGGTCATTTAATTATCTGCTTTAGCTTAAACACCTCTTACTTACAAGGTGAAGACACTGTGAAAGTAAATTACCGTTGAGTCATACATGTAGTGGTCTCTGAAAATTAGGATCAGTAATACATTGAAGAAATGACCGCGATCGAAAAAATGGCGATTAAAATTTATTACAAATCTAGCGATGGAATATTTCATTGAATTCGCAGAGAGTAATTCGCACGGTATATGCGTTTAAAATAATCGCTACATCATGTTTTTTTCGGTGAATAAAATTTCATGAACAATTGAAGACACACATTTAATTCTGAAACGGTGTTTAGTGAACATAAAAGACTGCTAAAATATCTGCTGTTCATTTCATAGCCGCGGCCGATCAAATGCCATTTTTTTTGGCGATAAAGAGATTCAGTTTTTTTAAAACTGCATACTGACTCGCTCTAACTAAGTATTGACCTACCTTCACGGTATTCAGTAAGCTTGTCGGTTCTCTATAAAGTGCGATCGCTAGTTTGCCCGGAGCTTAAATGAAAATGCTTAAATGCGTAGTATATCGGAGACTTCGGAAGTAATTATTCACACCCGCGAGAACTGCCGCTACCTGGGTAACCGAAAATATGTCATTTAACGTTTCTCTTGGTTGGGTATAAATCAGTTATTATGGAGAACTAAACAAAGGTACTCTATTTAATGTTGGTTGGGTTTTATTATTTACTAAATTTCTTGGACAGATCGTATAGATAACTAGGGAATTGAAGTTTTATATATTATTTCAAGAGAACGGAATGTCGTACAGTGTACATGTACACGAAAAACAATCTGATTCGCTGTCAGAATATTCTATTCTATTCTAAATATATGATGAAAATTTATCATCGCAATTATGTAGTTTGAATAGTTTACCTCAGTCCCTCAGTAACTAGAGGTGGCCGAGCAAGTGGGTGTCGTTTAAATTCTTGTTTTATGGAACGACCGCACGTTGGGGCTAAAAAAAAGCCGATATACAATGTATATATATCAAGTTCGTTTCAATATGTTTGGCTTGAATCGATGTTATAAGAATAAATATTCACTGAATGAAAATTAGAATATGAACATTTAAAATATATTCCGCGTTGAAAACGATTGTAAAATTAGAGATAGCCGAAGGAACGCTTTGATCAGGTGACTCACGAACACCCAGGCAAAGTTATTCAGTTTTAAACGAAGCCATTTGAAAGTAAAAAAATTAGAAAGCCAGTTTAGTGCAGCAAGTAGCAAATTAAGCGTGCAAAACGCAGCATTCTTTCAATGGGTTTCTTTTCGGTGGTCGAACACGCGAACACAGTCCAGTTAATTAACCGTGGAAGGTTTCACGGTTTTAAGACTCAGAAAACAAGAGAATAAAATGATAACACGAAGTAGTTTCCTAAACAGCAGTCATTTCAATTGTCAGTGTGTGACAACCGCCGGGCTGCCGGTGGAAAAAAAAATCGGTACTAAAAACAGTACAAACATTTTAATACATGATGTCGCTAGTAAAATCTATCTTTAATTTAGTTTTTCTACGGCATCCGATAAAACTGCAAAAGAGGTTTTTTAATAAGTTACAGCTATTCAGTCAATCGCTTGCTTTTGCGCTATGTGCATAACTCAATCAGTTGCTTATTTAGTTAAAACGTTTTCAGCGTTCAAAACTGTCGTAGATTTAATACACTAGCAGCGCGATCTTTGTGAAATGCAAGGCAGTCCCAGGCTGTGTACACAAGCAGCCACACGGCCTAGTGGCTTATCAGGCCGGCGCTTAACTCCAGTTTCCATAGCATGAAGCGACTAGGAGTATTGCTACTCACCTGGATGGGATGCTAGTCAATCGCAAGTTGACATCTGTAGAGTTTACGAATTATTTATTTTTAATTCTGATTTCCTTTTAGAATTCAGCTAGACTCACTACATTACGACTGCCGAATGTTTTGAAGAATTCCCACCTAACAGTTTATACAAGAGAGTATATTACTATAAGGCCCAATTTATACGTCGCAGTTCAGTCGCGTCGAATGTAATTCAAGCCACATAAATCGCTCGCTGGTTCGACTAAACGTCGTAATAAATAGTTGAAATAACGATTTCAATTTTGCTATTTGTGCGGGCATTGCGCTGACTAATTTTCTTCAGAGACCTGCAGAGTAAAGTAAGTCTTAACAGTGGTAGTGGTAGTATATATGTATATTTAGAACTGCCGTGTTTTTAAGGCTGAGTTGACAAAGTACGGGTACATACGTATAATGGAAATCATTTTCTAATAATAGCAGCATTCACGAATAATAATGTCTTGCTTTTTTGCAGGAATATAAAGCACAAAAACGTTTAAAGTTGGAAAACACGTACTAACATAGGTTTTACGGTTCTTAAAGAAAAACATACCACTGTAATTATGTTTAGGCACTTTGCAGTTAAAGTAATGTTTAAAAATCACAATTTTACTTTTATATATTCCAGTTTTTCTTCAGTGTTATTTTGACCACAGAAAGAAAGAATCTTTATTAATCGAGTGTGCCGGCTGTGATTCGGGAGTCACGATTAGATGAAATGGAATGGAATATAATATAAAGCTTCATTTCCCAGTGTTTTGTAATTAACAATTACCTTCAGGGTTTAGTTTTACACCTAATTTTCATAGTTTAATTAATTGTCTTCGTAAACGCCCACTTAGTTTTGTATTTTGTTAGTTGCCAGCTAGAGGGAGTTATGTAGATTTGCCGGCATTCATCAGTCTAGTCTATAGCGGTGAAGATTATAACTGAAACATTTTAAACCTTTCACTCCAGCAGAGTCAAACCTTGAGTCAATAAATGTGGTTGTACTTTTAAAGTCCGTGGATGAAACCCTAGTGTGTGACCATTCAAATGAAAGCTATTGAGCAGTACTTTCATGTGTTGCTGTTTGTTTTTGACAATTTTGCAAAATAAAATTCAATATTTTTCATCATTTTTTAACTCAGCATTCTTGGGAGTGAAAGGGTTAACTCATCGATTTCCTTTTTCAGCTGGCTCTGTTTTAAAATAAATAGGTTTTAAACACTTTAAAGGCCGATTAGAATTGAACTTAAAGCGTTTGGATTTCGTAATAGTTTGGTTATTACGTTTTCTGCAAAAAACTAAGTCTTAAAAACGACCGTAAAGTCTTGTTTGATACAAGAATCGTTAACATACCGTTTGGAGATAGTTCGTCTTTCGCACTACCGCCGCGTGGAATATACATAACGACTGCAAGTACCACTGAGTCAGAGCAAAACTTAATCTTGTGAAAATCCTGGACTTAAAATAAACAACACTGAACTTTTCGTATTGACAAAGAAAGCTATTTGCAAATGACAATTTCGACAAAAATT
This sequence comes from Desmophyllum pertusum, assembly GCA_029204205.1. NCBI lineage: Eukaryota > Metazoa > Cnidaria > Anthozoa > Scleractinia > Caryophylliidae > Desmophyllum > Desmophyllum pertusum. The sequence goes on from MU827324.1 coordinate 548,354, forward strand.
GTGTTGTGTACCCGAGTTCAGTTTCAATGGTTCTATTGATGTTTGCGCAATGAACTATTAAACAAACTCGAATTAAATTTACAGTCAAAACGTATTTGAGATTTGAACTAAAGCGACGTACGTAATTGAGAGAAATTTAAGGAAAGAATAAACATTATAGTAAATTTGTTTACCAAGTTGGCTTTTCATTAGCGCAGATCATTTATCGAAGTCAAACCCAAGGAAATTTACAGAGCACGTAGCACTCCGCACATCCGATTTGTAAATTAAATATTGAAATAATTGATCAAACCGGAGGGACAAAGAGGAAGCAAATTAACAACGAAGTAACAAACAGTAACTCTAATGACAAATGATACTCGCAAAGTGGTTGGAAATTGGCAGTCAAAGCACTTTGGTTGTTATCTATGAGTTTTTAAGAGCAGGAAAGCAAAATGGCCTTAAAACATTTTCCACGCAAGCATGATAAAACGGAAAAATATATATATTCAATTTGGTTGCGAAAACTTTAACCAATACTCTCGCACATGTTGCAAAGTTGTTGACGTGAGTTAAACAATTGTTGATGCCTTCCGATTTAACAAACCCATCGACGCTAGAAATAGTACTAATTTCACTGTATAAACTCAAGCACAAGGATACAAAAGTTTGGATCCTGCTTGCGCTAGTGATTGCTTTGTTTGACCCTACGATTTCTCAACAGTGCATTCATATGCCTTCGTTTGCTTGTATCGCTATAGTGAAAACGAACCTCGCGATATAATGAACTTTTCGATACAACGAGCCTCGCGATATAACGAAGCTCCCGACATAGCGAAACTCGCGATATAACGAACCTCGAGATATAACGAACCTTGTAACGAACTTTCCGATATAACAAAGCTCCAGATATAATGAACCTCGCGATATAACGAACTTTCCGATATAGCGAACCTCCTGATATAGCGAAGGCCGCGGTTCCCGAACCTCGCGATATAACGGGCCTTGCGATATAACGAAGCTCCCGGTATCATGAACTTCGCGAAATAACGAACTTCGCGAAATAATAGCCTGCGTAGCTGGCGGTCTTGTTGGCGCGCGATGCAAAATTCGTTAGCAAGACCGCCAGCTACGCAGGCTACGAAATAATGAACCTCATAATCGATATAACGAACCTTCCGTTAAAGCATAGCCTCGTGATATAACGAAGCTCATAACGAACTTTCCGATACCTTCCAATATAGCGAAGCTCGCGATATAACGAACCTCATAACGAACTTTCAGATGTAACGAACCTTTTATATATAACGCGAGTCCTCGTGATACAACGAACCTTAGATAAAGAAAAACCACGTTATAACGAACCTTCAGGATACATGACAAAAATGACCCAGATTCTTCGCCACTTAATTAACAGGAAACTTTTCCTTTAGTGTGGATCGTTGCGTTGTGTTCTTGGGCAAGACCAGAGGTCTTATAGATCTCTTGTAAGACACAATACCCCAGAAAAAGGGATGCAGTGGTGCGAAGGTCTTAATGGGGTGTTTTGGAGATTTTTGGGGGATAGAAACTTTCTGGCGGATTTTTTGGGTGTAGTTTTAACGTAATGAAGCTTTTTTGGGGTCTAAAAATTTGGCCTCATTCGCGCCTCCCCGTCACTACTCAGTATACTGTACCTAAGTAACCCCAAAATGCTTGGGGTAATTTGCGACTACGTACCATCTCATTTAGGGGGAGTAGCAATATTCCTAGTCACTTTATGCCACAGAAATCGCCGAGACATCTGGCTTCTCTTAGATCTCAGTCTTGCGTAAACCGCGGGCGCACATGTAAGAATGCCCATAGTACTTGACAAGAGAGGATGATCTAAGAGAAGGATTCCTCGCGCCCCGTGATAATTTTTTAAAAATCTATTAAGACGGATTCCGCTCAACGTTCGAGCAATAAGTGCAAAAATTAATTACTAAAAAACTACTCATAACACGGTAACATTTTGAATACTATTTGAAACATATGACTTTAATTTACTTCTCCAAATGACCCCGCAATTAAATTCTCAAGCATTCTCGAGAAAATTAATGTCAAACCTCGTTAAAAATGATAAAAACGCACGCCATTTTGTTTTGAACTGACATGAAGCATCTTTTTTATTAAAATATGTAATGACTTCTCTCGCGGGGTCAGCTTGGGGGCTAATTTATCGATAATTTCTTCTTAACTGTATTCAAAATGTTACCGTGCTATGAGTATTTTTTTGGTAACTTAATTTTTTGCACTTTTTGCTCGAACGTCCAGCGGAAATCGTCTTAATAGTTTCGCGCCATGCTGTGAAAGTTATTTTTATTTACTTCTGGTCGAGGCTCCAACATCACGTCACTCGAACTGACCAATCAGGTAGCGCTCTTAAAATAGCTCAGCTACAGACTGAAAGTTAAAAATAGATTTCAAAAAATTATCACTGGAAGAGACTGGGGGAATGCTTCTCTTCGGTCATCCTCTCTTGCATTTGATCAAATACAACAATTTTATGCAACAACTAAGATTTTAATGATAAAAATAGCGTTTCTTTTTTTCGTCAAGGCATAAACAATATTTGCAGGATGAAAACGGATATATCTAACGTATTCAGTTAATAATCGTTTTTCTATCAATATAAATATTTACAATGATGGATCCGCGATTTCGTTTGAAAATGGATTTTTCCCCTCCCAAATTTTTCACTCACGGAGCCAAAAGATCCATATTTCCAAAAGAAGTTGCGATTTATTTAAATGACAGCTTCCAAGATTTGGTCTTCATCTGAAATCCTTTAAGCCCCAAGATTGTCTTCTCCTGATATCCATACATAGTCAACTTACAGGTAGCGAGAATTTGGCAAATGATCACCAAAGATAATGTAACTTTACTTGATATTTAAACAAATTCTCCCAACTAGTACCATAAGAAGTGTATGGAGACCAGTAAGGAGAATTCGTATGCTGATTAGTGGATATAGTCTTGATGGATCACCAAATTCTCAGAACTGACATTTACAGGAATGTATGCTTACCAGTAAGGAGAATTAATATATTGATCTTGGGAATTAAAGGTCTCAAGATATTTACTGAGTAGGAGACATTATAATACGAGAAGAACAGAAACCAAACACGCGTTACAAGTGAAGCAGAATTTAAACTACAATCCCGGCCATAATTGTTGAAACACTTCGTTTTTGACACATCTTGTTCTTCCCCACCCCTCCCCTATTCAACGTTGACAAAACACTTAAGAACTGCTACATGAGTGTGTTTTGCCTGTTACCAACATTGACAGAAGGAAAGGGGGGGGGGGGGGGGGGGGTGAACACTCATTAGTAGTTATGAAGATCAAACTTTCAAGTTTTCGAAAGTGTTTCAAGGAAATTTGGCCGGAATTGTAGCTTAAGCAACGGTGCGAGACGAAGTTGAATTTTTCTTCACATATATTAAACGATTTTAACCCTTTCCCTCCTAAGAGAGACCAATTTCACACGTTTTGCAGAATACTGAACAAGAAACCACGTGAAAGTATTGCAACAGCTTCAATAAACGTCATATAGTATAGAAACAGCGGCAGAAACAAGGGCGGTTTGTCGGAAATCCTCGTAGAAATCCACGACAACTTAAACGACCAATCAGAAAATAGCACGAACACTCTGAATGCTGTCGCCATCAAGTTACGTCATTGTTACTTAGCAACGTCTCCGCCGAACACATACCGCGGGCTCATTTGAATTCCCCACCGAGTTAGTCCTGACTTTCAAACTGTTTTTGTTTCAATTCAGATCTGGGCCCGGTTGTTCAAAGGACGATTAATCTAATCCTGGATTAGCGTGAATATTGATTTCAATCTTGTAACTTTTCAGTGAGGTTTTTTGTTTATATTTTTTGTCCTTCAGTTTGCGGACTTTGAGTAATCTCAAACTCTATAAATATTTAGCAGTGAAAGACACTTTTATACAAGAGAAATTTAAACCACAATTAATTTTTAATCCTGGATTAACGTTAATCGGCTTTCGAACAACTGGACCCTGTACAATATCTAAAAAGAGTTAAAACGGACGAAAAGAAAAAAACCCCAAACATGTAATGAGTGACCCTAAGTTACACAGAAACTGTTAGTGACGTCATAAAAAGCATAAAAGTCCGTGGTTGTTATATAAAAATTTGAAAAATTTATTTCCTAAAGCACACACACAAAAAACAGTTTTCCCCATCGCGATCCATTGAAATCAATTTTCCCCAATGATAAATAGACAACCCAAGGAAAAAAAATTAGCGTACCTATCATAAATTTATACATACATATGTAGTATAAATAGCCAAGTCCCTGTATACTACAAGTATCTTTATCTATACACATTATTCCCATTGTTTCCACTGTTCGCATAGTTGAAAGTCGGCGGAAGTGACGTTTGACACGGCATCGGGGCATAACTGGTGCGCCACTGGGGGAAGAATCCTCCCGGGGATGTGCTGTAGCCGGGGGGTGGTGGAGGAGGGGGGTGTCCATGTCCATCCCCGGGGTAGTACTGTGAGAGCGATGCAGCATACTGAGGATGACCCGGTGGAGGAAAGTTCAGCGAGCCGGTAGGAAGAGAGAAACTGGAGAGAGTATAACCTGGCACCCCAGCCACCGAGTACTGGGTTCCAGGTGTAGGATACGCCGCGTAAGCGGAGGAGTAGGCCTGGTAACAAGGCGAATTGGCGGGCATTGGAGCGTTGGGTACCACAGCCTTCAACTGTTGCATGGATGCCACTGTGTCGTTTAGGTTTACTAACGGAGGATGAGATTTACCACCACCGCCTCCTCTGGGCTTCTTCTTCTCCACGGGGCTCTTCCCACTGCTGGCCCGTTTCTTGTGCGTAGTCCCACCTCTGTTTTTCGACGCATTGCCATTGACTTGGGCAACGCTATTCGCTGAAACCTCCTGACTTTGTTCAGGTAGCGCCCCGAAAGACTGGTGCCGAGAAGAGTCTGAATTCGTTTCCACGACAACAGGGCTGGGTGTACCGCTGACCGGGCTGCTGCTGTGAGCGGAGCTGTCGTCACTTTCAGTGTGAGTTGTTCCACAAGAGCTTGTGCCATCGCTGTCATACTGGATGAGTAAACTCAGCGCTCCTTTCCTATCCTTTCCTTCCTCCTTCTTAGGAGTTTTATCCTTTTCTTTGCGTTTCCGTTTCTTGGCGGGAGGCTCAGAAGTTGGCTTTGTTGACTGGCTTGGCTTCTCAGGAACTTGACAACTGGGAAGAATAAAAAAATTATAAAAATTCAGTGTTCGTCTTAGTAATCTTCTTCGCTATCGGCAGTTTCCATTTGCGTGTCATAAACCAAAAACAAAGCAATCACAATGGCTAATCACAACAAACGTAAACAACACAATGAACTAATGAGAACTCGAAGCAAATAGTAACCGACACCCAGCGCGGGAAAACGCGTGTAACCAAGTCGCGATTGGTTTAGGTTGGCATCTGATTGGTTGAGTAGATGGCACGAGTTTTATAAACCAATCATAGAACGTAGAAAGGAAAACCATAGCAATTCCGGATTACTTTTGGCAAAGTCGTTCTCAATGGCCATGCGGCAGAAAACTGCAGAGAAACAGCGTAATACAACGAAAAACTTTTCCTATGCTTTTTTTCCTCCCGAGAAACCAACGCCTTTATTCCAAATCAGTTTATACTCCGTGCACACCGGCTAAACATGTAAAGTTAAACAAGTTAAGCCAGTGAAAGAAAAAAAAACCCTAAAAAATAAGCCCCTCAATGTCAGACGCAAAAAAATATTTTCGATAAGAAGCCTCCTCCACTCCACCGAATATAAGCTACTCTTTTCGGAATTTTACATTAGATTAAGAAAATCAGTGCTCTTGTCTGCTGTAAGGAATTGTTGCTACAGTTAAGATGATGTTACACGAGACGATTTTTAACGAGTTAAAATCGTTATCGTGTAACATGGCCCGCTGGACGATTTTTAACGCAACATTTCGTTGTGGCAACATGTTGCAGGTTTTTGAAAGCGATTCAAAAACCTGCAACATGTTGCCGGCAACGAAATGTTGCGGTCTGATGTTGCGTTAAATGTAACATACCGTTGCCGCAACAATGTTGCGCTAAAAGTTGTCTCGTGTAACATGGATTAAAAATCGCCGTTAAAAATCGTCTCGTGTAACATCACTTTTAGCTGACTAAACAACAAATGAGGACAACACTGGTCTGTCAGGTTTTACCTGTTTTTCACTGTGGACTTCTCTGACGTCACAGGTTCTCCTTCTTTGGGGAGCGAAAACACACTTCCAAATGAAGGCAGCGACACTCCGGCATGAGACTGCAGCATCAGGGAGGAAGCAACAGGGATTGGGCTGCGAGCAGAGCAAGGGTTGCTGTCTACTAACACTGGTGTCTGGCCTTCCAACACTGCTGACCCAGCCTTGGAAACAGACGAGGAGATCGATGGAGACTGGGGAAGAGTTTCATTGGCCATAAGACTGCTGACCTCCGAGTCGGGGCTTGCAGACTTGGGAACCTGGGACACAGGAGAACAACGCTTCCTCTTACCAGGACTTGTTCTGTTTTTAGGGCTGGGTTTCTTGCCGCTGGGAAGAGGAATCGCATCCAGAGGAATGTCAGGGATGATGGTGGTGCTAGGATTTTCTGCGGGAGAAACAACCCTTCCACGCTCTGGACTTACACTCGAGGATATCTTGTTGACGGACGAAAGGGAAGAGGTAACTTCATTGGACACAATTTCATCCTTAGAAACGACAGATGTGCGATTTGTCGTAGGTATTTCTTTAATGCACGAATCCTTGTCTGCGAAACGATGACCAATATGCGGGTTAGTCCTTTGTGGGTCCACTAAACCCTCTTTCAGGGCACTGACTGGACCATCTGTTTGGAGAGGAACAGTTCTCGACACCTTGTCCAAGACGACACTTGATTCCACGTGACACATTTTCTCAGGTGGTGCGCTGCTGGACACTCTGGTCACTGGTGCATGCTGCCGTGGCTCCATTTCAGTGTGTGTTTCAGCAGTGGCTACACAATGTGAAATAGGGACCGTAACAACAGGAACAGGGACACGACCACCTCTGCCAGCCCCTGTAGAGCTCTGGGGCATATTTGAAGAGGACGTGCCACTAGATTCAACATGAGAACCTTGCCCAGTTTCAGGTGATGATAACCTTGGCGCGGGTGGAGATATTCTTCGCTGGTACTGGTTCACCTCTCCAGAGGAAACTGGTAATGAGTAGGTACCAGGGCTCGTCACAAAAGGCACGCGGGTTTTACTTGTTGGGTTTGGTGAGTTCATGTCACGCGTTATGTGCGCAATGCTGAAGTTTGTTGAAGGCGACTTGTTTCTAGCTTTGGGGCTGCTCCGGTTGGTTGACGCAGGGCTCGGCTGTCTGTTATCCACTACTACTTCTTCAGGGCTTTTGCTTCTTCTGCCCGTTTGTGTCTCTGGACGGACCAGGTTGTCAATTGTAAATGGCGAAGTTCTCTTCTTGTTTGTCGGTGGAGTTGCACTGCGTGTTGGTGTAGTCCGCTGAGCTGAACTCGTCTGTTCCACGGAAGATGTCACACCTCCAGGCACGGGACTTGCTGTAGTATTTCCCATGGGAGGGGTCCTAGGGGACTTGGATGCGCTCCTGCTGGGAGGAGTGGGTGGAGTATCCACATGCCGTCTTTGCTCAGCTCTAGAAGTGTCCGGAGATGCTGAGGCTAGCGAGGAAGGTGTTCCTAGAGAGCGCACAGCTAGGGATGTTGCTACAAGAGGTGGTGGCTGCTCAGGTAGTGTATCATTCAGCAGGTCGCACAGCAGTTTGATACCTGCGCTGTGGTCCGTTGACAAGTCAGTGTTTGGAAATGGAGTTCTGCCCATATATGGATACGTGGAAACGGACGGGCTCTGTGATGCGGTGGAGAAGGATGGCCTGGGAGTTGAGGCCATTTGCGTCGCGAACGTGTTCAAGTATTTCTCTGTAGATGCTGAGAGGGAGCTCAGTGGAGTGGCTCGTGAGGTGGGCTGGCGAGACGAGGCAGCACCAGACATGGTCGACAGAGGGCTCAGCGGAGAGATGTACGAGAGACCATTCTGAACAAATGACACCATTGGAGGTACATCACTGCCGGATGCAGGTAAGGATGTTGTCATGGCAGACACTTGCCTGACAGGTGTAGGTGTTACAGGCGATGTCACCAAAGATACGGGAGACTGAAGCTCACTTCTTGGACGAGCCGAGGTATTCACTGGAGTCACTGGTGAGGTGATAAGAGGTTGGTGGGGGCGAGAGACACTTGGTGACTGCCTCAATGAACCTGTTGGAGTGGAAGGAAAGACCACTGTGCTCACTGTCTGTGGGCTCAACAGTGCTGGTGAAGACGGAAGAGCCCTGCTGACTTCCGGTTTTGTTTGGCTCGTTACTCTTGGTTTCTTTTTAGCGTTTCCTTTTTGACTTGTTGGCTTCGTCTTGGGTGCAGTGGCAGTGATCACTCTGCCATCTTTGTTGATATATGAAACCATTTGCACTGGCACGCCACCTACAGACTGCACCAAACAAGGCTGGTACCTGTTGACAATTTGAGGTTGCGTACTGCAGTGAAGCGGGTGGGACTGGGACTTAGCGAGTGTCCCGGATGGACCAGACATAACTGTTGAAGGTTTAGAAATGATGCCTGGACTGGAACTAGAACCAGATGCAAGTGAGCCTATAGGTCTTTGAGAATGGTTGCCGTATGAGATAGCAGAGCTTGAACTTGCAAGAGAAGAAGTTGTAACTGTCTTCCCGTATTGTGTAGTAGATTTTGTAAAAGTTCCTGTGTTTATTGGAGAGCATACACTTTTTGAAGATGAAGAGAAGATAGCATTTTCGGGAACAGTCTTTGTGGAGTCCAGTTGGTCGACCTCGCTTTGTAGCTTCTTAACTTGATCAACCAAAGCCCTTCGTTTCGCTAACTCTTCATAAAGGTGGGTCATAAGGCTCTCTTGGACTTTACCTTGCGTACCGACCTAACAAAGGAAAAAAGGCAGTATTACAGTGGAGCTCAACCAACAAATTCTCCTTACTGGTCCCCCTATACTACTCACAATTTTTTGAGAGGATTTTTCACTTTCATACACTAGGGTTTCATCCACAGACTTAAAAGTTAGAATCACCATACACAGCATAATAAAAAGTACCACAGGAAAGTACTGCTCAGTAGCTTTCAATATTGAATGGTCACACACTAGGGTTTCATCCACAGACGTAAAAGTTAGAACCACCTTGTACAGCATAATAAACAGTACCACATGAAAGTACTGCTCAATAGCTTTCATTTTGATGGTAACACGCAAGGGTTTCATCCACAGAAACTACCTGTTGTAAAGCATCACTAACATAACACAGCATAACAAAAATTAATTGTCAACACGTTGCATTTGACCTTATAAATTAAGTTTTGTCACAGTATGTTTAGTCTCCTATGCAGCCATTATTTGGCTCGTGATGCAGTGCTCTCCTCCCCTGGGGAGAAGAGTTGCGTGACGAATCAATGGCTGCCTAGGAGGCAACAGCTTGAAGACTTTGTTGTCAACATACCGGTCTTTGTAGCACATCTATTTCTCCGTTGGTGAGCTTGCTATTCTTCACAAAATTTTTGTCACCCTGTTAAAGAAAACAAAAATAGATAATTATGTTTATTTATTTGTATGACATAATCAGCAAAGGTTTCCCCTTCATTGCATGGTCTCTTTAAATAATAAATCAAACATGTGTTAAGAAGGGTGCAAGTGAAAATAAGAAAATACATAAAAAAGTCAACGGTTGGTATCAAGGTAGTTTGACACAGCTGATTGTAGGCTCATTAACCCTTTCAATCCCAAGAGTGCTAAGTTCAAAACTGAGGAAAAAATCTTGAACTTCATTTTGCAAAATTGTCAAAAACAAACAGTACCACTTAAAAGTACTGCTCAATAGCTTCCATTTGAATGGCCACACACTAGGGTTTCATCCACAGACTTAAAGGTACAACCACATTTATTGACTCAAGGTTTGACTCTGGGAGTGAAAGGGTTAATAATGGCCTCAGGCAACTCATTCCACAAGTTCTAAGAGGAAGATACAAAGTTTCTTTTACCCCTGAGAGGGGACTCCCATATAAAAGTGACAAGGGTGATCGTTGGAAATTTTGAAAGGAACCCGTTTTGTGGGTGTGGCTCAAATTCATTGTCACCCCTAAGAGGTACCAATTCTAAAACAAAACTGTAGTTCCTAACCTATGTTTTTACCCAACCCACGAATTTTAACCCCTAAAAGTTATGATGATCACCCCCAACAATTTTATATGGAAGACCCCCCACATCCTAAATACATTTCAGGAAGTCCTGCAAATAACAGTCGGTCATCGGACAATGGCCAACCCAAATTGCCATGTCCGATGAAATCACAACTGTGGTCGGACATAATGTCCGGACAATTTTTTTTGCCTTCCAACACAAACACCACGATTGATGCGTTATAGCGTTGTAATACGCTTTGTTCTAAACGCAAACTACACGTACAGTAGTTCACTCTGCATTGACAAAACGTTAGCTAAGCGGATTCACTTATCAAGTGGTACTGTAATATGATGTCCGACCTTATTTTTGTTTTGTCCGACCAAAATGTTGACTTAGTCAGACACATGTCCTTTCAGAAAAAAAAAATTATTTGCAGCCCTGCATTTTGTTTCAAACTCAATTTATGGAAACAATCACAACTCCATGAAACTACAGTTAAAAACTGAACAGTGACAACAAGAGTTAGCTTGCGCATGCGCACACTTACAAGGGAGTGATGGGTTTTTTGTTTTTCAAGATGCTTCACTTCTTTCTCGAGGCGTTTGACTCTGTCCTTCATCTTCTTGTGCTCTCCTAAGAGCTCTCCGGCCTTCATGAGTAACTCTCGGGGCGTCTTTGCTGTCAAGCCAATCTATCAGAAACACAGTTATTACACACTGTTTACATTATTAAGATGAAATATGTAAATACAAATTATTATTCAAACAGATAAATGAAGAAGAAAATAAAAAAATAAGAGAAAAGTAGCCTAAATAGGAGGATATTACATTTTTGGTTGAAAAGAGGGAAATGTTTAGGGTCAGGTCTCAACCTCGTCCCCAGAGTCTTCTCGGCGGCAGCGCAAAGAAGACCCTGGCAAATAGCAGATCACGTAACCACAAAATTAGCCAATCGTGAGCCCGCCGCCATTTCGAAACAATCAAAATCTCCAATATTTTTGGAGACACATGACCTGCTATTTGCCAGGGCTATCAACACGCTGGCCACCATTTTGAAACGGATAGCCCTGGGGTCAGGTCTGAAATTAGGTAAGGAAAATCACATATTTTTGGGAGGTACACCCCCACCACAAATTTCGAGGAGGGAGGGGGACTGTTTACTCTGGGACTCCATTGTTTAAATGCACATTATGCACAGGAATATCAGTAACAAATCTACCAACCTCATCCATCCGTAACTGAAGATTTCCCAGCGCTTCCTTTTGTAACATATCCACATGCTGTTCTGCTTGGTTAACCTTCCCCATCAGTTCTTTCTTCCTTGCCTGAATGAGAGAAATTCTTATTGTATAAAGGTTGCAAAGATGGATCATTCTTTACATTGAATGAGAGGTATAAGTTAAATACTTGTATAGGTAATAGCACGAGTTGTACGTTGTATTTGGTAATAATACTATAAGTAACATTTCGTAATAATTGTCCAAAATATGATATATCACGAGCCACTTCGGTGAGTGATCCAAGATAACTGTATTATACAACTTTCCGCTGAATAAATTGTTTACAGCATCATCATCTTTCCTAAAATCTAGGGGCTGAATATTCAACAAAGTCTAAGTTAGGCCGTGGTTTAAGAGAATTTAATGAGGCCTAAATCTATACAATTTATAAGCAGGTCAGTCTAAGTAGCTAATTGTTTTTTAGTCTGTGTTATACACCTTCTAAACAGGGTTTACTGTAAATGACATCAACGCATTTAGGTTGGCCAGTTTAAAGTCGGGTTAGACCACGATTTTGTTAAACCCTCTAAACCTTGTTTAAATATTCGGCCCTACATGTAGGTGTTTATATGTAACAAGGTTTTCTGTAGCACGTGCGTCAGGGGTATTAAGAAAAGTGTAATACGGACTCATATTTGCACTTGTTTTGGTGCGTATGTCTTATAATAAAGAATATTCATTGACCATTTCTTAAAGGGACACTGTCCCGGCATATTTGCTCAAAACTGTTATAAATGCATGAAATGGTCCCTAAATCTATGAAATAAGAACTTAATAAACTCTAACTAAATGATAAAAAGCAATTTCTTCAAGAAATTCCATACTGCAACAAAATTTTTGCAAAATTTCAAAGATTTCTGAGCCAAATTTGAAACTTTGAAAAACTGACATCCTGACGTTTTTTCAAAAATCCATATTGCAATCCATTTCCATCCTCGCTGTCGTTTGTCATCCTCACTTCCTAATGGGCTCCTGTCATTTGTCGAGTGCTATTATACAGAATTGAACCATTATTGTTCAACTTCCTATGATCTAGATATGTTTCTGAGCTTCCCAAAATCATGCTAAAATCAGGACATTGTCCCTTTAAATTCGACATGTTTTTGTACCTTTTGCTCCTCAATTTGCCTCTTGAGATTTTCCTTGTATTCCGACGAATGCATGTGGCAAATAAAATGAAGAAACTGGTAGCGGTAAACATCTGGAAATGAAGAGAAAAAATAGCATCAAACACTGATTTGTATACAGTCAACTCTCACCTTGCGGATACCCCGTTATTATGGACACCCGCTATTACGGACAAAATACAGCCTCCCGACGAAAGCTAATAGAGGTTTGACTGAAAATGACTCTGGGCACTATTATGGACTCTCGCTATTACGGAATTACAGAACACTTCCGTGGTACCAACAAAACAATTTTATTGCTTTGACTCTTGATAAAGTGGACACCTTGAACTTCTCATATAACAGGTTGGTAGTTATGATTAATTGGTAACAGGACTTCATGTCGTCCAATTCTGTCTGTAATCATACTCATGGTTAAACAAATCGGTCTCCAACTGCATGGTCATCTGGTTTTGTTAATCACTCATATGATTACAGACCGAATAGACCTTTCTCCAAAATGGCCGCCGCAAATTCATATTAAACTGAGCGGAAAATCAATACCAGCACCTGAAAGACCACCTCTTGTTTGGTAATCGTACAAAGTTTCATTAGGTTAGGTTCTACCTGAGTCAAGAAAACGGAAGTTGAAAACTGGAAAATTTAGAGTCATACAAACGTCTCTAAATTTTTGCGGCGGCGATTTTGGAGAAAGGTCTATTGGACTCACTTAGTCATAAGCATCCTATCTACAAACAATCTAGTTATATGGCCTAAGCTCCTACGAGTCTCCTGTAGCTCAGTGGTAGAGTGTCTGACCAGTGTGCGGAAGGTCATAGCTTCGACTCCTGTTGGGAGAACTCCAACTCCTTTTTCCGAGTAGCTTGTGTCACTGACTGAATAATCTTCCTCATCCTATCCAATCATTCTTCACTTACCCATAATGTGCTCCAGAGCAGGAATACACTGCTCTATGCTGAAGCAGTTAGGCAGTGGCGGTGGCGATGCTGATGAAATTCTCATGCTTTGGTTTTGCCCTCTCTTCCTTCGAAGGCTCTGGTGATATAGATCACAAGAAAATTTTGAATGATAGAGGGAATCAAAAAAAGAAAAGTCCATTGTGCATGTAGGACTGTTGGCTCATTAGTGCCAATTCCAGGGGAGGATCAAGGAAATTCTGAAGCAGGGGGCTGTAGCAGTTGCAGCACCAACCTAAGGGGTACAGGGCAATGCCCCCTCCCTGGAAAATGTAAAAATCTAGGTTCTTTGAGATGCTATTTCCTGATTTGATTGATAACATTAATTGCAAAATACAATGTTTATAAAAACATTTCCTAGATGAGAGGGTGTGGAGAGGGGGAGGGCTTCGGACCCCGCCCCAATTCCGCCTATGAATTCTTCTTCGCTTTGTTTTCTCTAGCATTAAGCAATAAGGAGTATCAGTACATGTACTCCCCCTGGATGGGATGCTACTGTAGGCCATTGGAGGTTATCCCCTTGAGGACCAAGGACAGTGCCTTAAAAAATGTGTGAATGTGCATTTGCTGAGAAATGGATGTCTTATTCATCAGCAAACTTTTAAAAGAGACAAAATGATAAAAAATTTAATTATTAAACTACATGTACATGTAGGTTGTTTGGTCCATTATTGGGGAAATATTGGCCTTGTTCTTTTTGGGGCAAGACTTCCCCTTCAGCTTCATCCATAAACTTGCTAAAAAAGAATGGACCGCACTCCAGTGGGAAACATGGTGCCCCAATGGTTAGCTTATTGCCAGGACTCCAGATTGAGTGGTCCAAGTTCGAGCGCTGGCCAGGTTATTGTATTGTGTTCTGGGGCAAGACACTTAACTCTCACAGTGCCTCTCTCCACCCAGGGTGTACAAAATGCTGGAGGGTAACCTCTGATGGACTAGCATCCCAGCCATGGGGAATAGCAATACTCCCAGTCAGCTTCGTGCTACGGAAACCGGGATAAGCTCCAGCAGTGTGGGCCAGTTGTTGGCCTGAGTGCGGCTTTACAACTGACACATACCTGCAAAGCAGCTACTGTTGCATTTTCCAAAGCTGTCACAGCCAGAGAGTCCTTCTGTTGTTTCTGACTCGCTTTGGATGTCTGCTTTGTCTTCACCTTTGTCATAGCATTTTTCTTCTTTGGTTTTGGCTTTTGTTTTCCTTTTCCTTTGCTATTTTTTACACCTTTTTTCAGCTTTTGGGCTTTCTTGTTTTGTTGCCGCTGGTATTTCTTTCTGACCTTCTGTGCAAACGATGGTGGACGTCCCTAGAAATAGAAAAGTAGGTCTGCAATGCGTACATGTATAGCCTTACAGAACATTAACATAAAATCTTAAGGTCTTTCTACATGTAACGGATTGAGCTAATAGCCTGGAACTCAAAATCATCACAAACCTTTGTTCCACCCAGAGCTGAAAGGACTGCCTCGCTCTAAGGGGGGATTCCCATATAAAAGTTATGGGGGTGATTGTCAGAAATTTTGAAAGGGACCACTAAAAGATACCAGAATCTTGTATTGTGGGCATGGCTCAAATTCAATTTTCAACCCTAACAGGTTCCGATATTCTATAACAGTACCAAGATTCATATCTACAATGTATAACAGTGTTCCAGATAAGAGAGGGGTCTCAGGTAAAAAACCTGACAAGGGCAGCTACTTGACCCAACAAATTAATGGTGAGGTCCATATCTATTGACCCAATGCAATTCTTCATTGACATCTTGCCTTTAACAGTTATCTGGAATCCTGTATAAGTTTGTCCCACAAAATTTAATTTTCTGTACTAACATTTATGCTAATAATGAGATCAGAGAACATCAACGTAATAAAGATCACCCTACATGTATAGCCTGTTCCAGGCTCTCACAGGCTCTCAGATAGTGGGGATGAGTTAAGGAGATGACATAACCCTTTCACTCCCAGAGTCAAACCTTGAGTCAATAAATGTGGTTGTACTTTTGAGTCTGTGGATGAAACCCTAGTGTGTGACCATTCAAATGAAAGCTATTGAGCAATACTTTCATGTGGTACTGTTTATTATGCTGTACAAGGTGGTTCTAACTTTTAAGTCTGTGGATGAAACTCTAGTGTGTGACTATTCAAATGAAAGCTATTGAGCAGTACTTTCATGTGGTACTGTTTATTATGCTGTTAGTACAAGGTGGTTCTAACTTTTGAGTCTGTGGAAGAAACCCTAGTGTGTGACCATTCAAATGAAAGCTATGGAGCAGTACTTTCAAGTGATGCTATTTGTTTTTGACAATTTTGCAAAATGAAATTCAAGATTTTTTTTCTTCTCAGTTTTGAACTTAGCACTCTTGTGAGTGAAAGGGTTATAAAGGATTAAAGAAAACGTGAAAAATAACATGTGCAGCTCGCCCACTTTTTTTTTGCATTTTCTTCACGAACTGGGAGCCTGTAACAGGCTAATCACCCTATAGTTAAACAAGCACTGTAAGTTACATACCTTAGCCCCGCCCTTCTGATCTTGTTCTTGTCCGGCAGACAACACCTCACCGTTCCGTTCCTGCAGAACACTCTTCTTGTTGCCATTTTTCTTTGAATTTCTACTTCCATTCTTATTTGCCTTGTTGGTCGCTTCAATTTGGTTGATAAGCTGATGCCATTGGTGTCGGGTGGACACACCAAACAGGACATCATCCAGTTCTTCAAAGTTTGGAATGCTTGCCATAGAGTCGCTCAAGCTACTTGCATCACTGAAGTCTCTACCCTCCTGGAAAACATAAGTCCATAGCTTACAGTTACCGACTGAAACAACATTTTGGTTATTTAAAAAAAATAAAAAATAAAAATAAAAATAAAAACATTTTGGTTATTGACTTTTTATGAGAGGTGGTGGTCAGGTTAATGTGTTGGACTCAGATTAGAGCGGTACAGGTTCGAGTGTTGGCCGGGGTCGGTCAACATTTTAATTCTTCACTTACATAGCCCTAAGAGGATACAGTCTTTAAAGGAGAAGGTCACTCCAGAAAGCGCATGGAATGACGTCACGATTATGCGGCCAGGTTGCATAGCAGTCTTCAAAATAGCGGCGGTTGTGGTCAAATTTTCCGACACTTTGAAGGGAAATTTTCGCGCGGTTATGAGGATCTTTGGAACTTCACACTATGGTCAGTAATTAATCTTCATATTTACTTTTTAATGGTAGTGAGAAAAAAAATGCGCTTTCTGGAGTGACCTTCTCCTTTTCCTGTTTTTAAGGAATAAAAAAAATTCCAACAAAAATCTAACCTTTCGTCTCTTGAGGTCTGCAAAATACTGCTCAAGCTGAGGGGAGAAAAAAACAATGTTGAGTTAAGCACAGTTGGACTCTCGCGGCTGAACATCCTGGTATGCCAAACCAAGCAAGTTTCCCAACATTTACAATAGTCACAAAATTTTCAGTACAATGTATCTCACAAAATTCTTCTCTGGCCTTGAAAACATCAATGAATTGAACAAGGCATTCTTCTATAATATTATGTAAGGATCCATTTGAACGTTGATTTATTTATTTCGGTCTTCCCATTTGTATACATAGTACATTGTGTGTATTACTGTACCTACATGTAAAATGATAAGTGATGGTCCGAGCTAGGGCATACCTACACGATTGTTGATTTTTGGGTAATTATTCTTTTTTTGGCATGTGGTCTTCATTTATTTGAGAAACATCACTATATGTACATATTTTTTCAGATTTGATCCATAATTTCGGAGAAAATTTCAGTTTTTGTTTTCCTTAACAACTCCCTCGTGTCTTTCCTTTATTTCCAGTCAGTGACTGCTAATTAGATCAATATTAGATCATTGTTGAGGAAAAAACCTGTTTACAGTATATTCATGTAATTTTCTCCAAAATTATGAGCCAAACCACGAAAAAAATACAGGGCATTGTTTTTTGAACAAATTGAAGGCCACAAGCAAAATTCAGGCAAATCTGAGCAAAACGATTTAATTAAACTAAATGGACATCCTAAACGTCAATTTAAGTCGGTAACACCCTTGCCCTTTCAATTTAGATCAATCACAGGTATAGGCTATACAGGTTCTATGATAATTTGCAGCAATTCATTCTCACCAGTGTTCTGTCAATGACATGAACAAAATACGATACTGGTTTCCCTGTCCATGAGACAGCACGGCCATTGGGCTTGAGTTCAGAAACCCGTAGAATAGTGCCAATATCTAAAAATAATCAAACAGAAAAGTTATCAAGCCTCTTAGTCTAACAAGAATGTTTTGAAAGAAATATTGTTAGCACAGTTATAATAAAATAATTCCAATACTTGAATGGACACATGAATGTCCACAGACGGAGCTGGCTGCTTATGGGAATTTGTGATTCTCATAAGCGGCCACTAGCAGTATAAGGGATACAGTAGGTGGCCGTTTACGGGAACTTGTATACTGCTCACACTAAACAGTATTAACCCTTTCACTCCCAAGAGTGCTAAGTTCAAAAGTGAAGGGAAAATCATGAATTTCATTTTGCAAAATTGTCAAAAACAAACAGTACCACATGAAAGTACTGCTCAATAGCTTTCATTTGAATGGTCATGCACTAGGGTTTCATCCACAGACTCAAAAGTTAGAACCACATTTATTGACTCAAGGTTTGACTCTGGAGTGAAAGGGTTAATGCGAAAAGAATATCATCATAAGAAATGACAAAACAAACAAATATGAAGACAAACGGCGGTGTGAAGTTCATTGGTTAACATTGAGGCTAATATGGGATTGTTCCTTTAATTTGGGATGTCCACTTCTGGGAGCTTAGAAACAACAGAAAAATCCAGATTGTTCCCCTCGAAAGTGTCTGCGGTCGCTTACAGGAATGGCCGCTTATGGGAATGTGTAAATGTCAAGGTGGCCATATTAAGTAGAGCTGTCTGTGATACAGAGTTTGTTTGAGCTAGAGTTCAAACGGGTTTTGTCAAGGCGGCCGTAAGAAGAGCTGTCTGCCTACAAGAGTGTCCGCTCAGAGAGCTTCAACTGTAGTTCTAAGTATTTGGTGGTACATCAAGACAATATTCCCCTAGTTGATGATTTTCCTAATTCTCATCACCTGTCTGCTTGACAATGTATTGATATTGTAAGGAGATATTAGATACTGATCAGTCAGAAGAGCCTACCTGATAAATTACGAGTAGTGGTTCTGAAGTTTAATGAACAAAAAGCTTTGGATGAAATGATCTTGGCACCTGCAAGACAAAACAACAACGTAAAGTTAAAACGTCATGCCATTGCTATACCTGATAACTCTATGGGAGGCAAGGTGGCACAGACCCCAGATTGAGCAGTCTGAGTCGAGCACTAGCTGTGGTCACTGTGTTGTGTTCTTGGGCAAGACACTTTACTATCACAGTGATCCTCTCTCCACCAAGGAGTATAAATGGGTATGAGTGAACTGCTTTAGGACAACCTGACAAAATGCTGGGGGCTGTACTTGCGATGGACTAGCATCCTACCCAGGAGGGAGTAGGCTTTTAGCCAGAATTTGAAAAATGGGCATCCTGGAGGCATGCCCTCCCATTAATTTGTTGAAACTTTGGTGACATTTTTCATCATTTTCTCCCAGGATTGGGTGTACACAGGACACCTGGACGCCCTTCTGGCTAAAAGCTTGGGGGGAGCTTTTAGCTACATGTACATTTGTAGAATTTGATAAGTGGGCGTCCTGGAGGCATGCCCTCCCATTAATTTGTTGAAACTTTGATGACATTTTTCATAATTTTCTCCAGGATTGGGTGTACACAGGACACCTGGACGCCCTTCTGGCTAAAAGCTTGGGGGGAGCTTTTAGCTACATGTACATTTGTAGAATTTGATAAGTGGGCGTCCTGGAGGCATGCCCTCCCATTAATTTGTTGAAACTTTGATGACATTTTTCATCATTTTCTCCCAGGATTGGGTGTACACAGGACACCTGGATGCCCTTCTGGCTAAAAGCTTGGGGGGGTAGCCTGCGTGGCAGGCGTAGAAAGGGGAGGGAGGGGAGTTCGGCGAGCGTGAAGCGCGAGGAGTCGGAGCGCAAAGCGCGATCGTGGTTGGGAGTGCGGGAACGCCTGCAACCACGCTATTGTTTTTTGCCATTCCAGACATTCCGACTTCCGTCACACATTGAATATTGCAAGTCTTCGCTTTCCGTGAATGAAAACTTCCTTTATAGCGCTATGAACTGAAGAAAAGTGGAATGATTTTCTCACAATATTTTCTCCAAAGAACTAAGTGGCAAAAGGTTGTCTTTGACTGCGAGACATTCTGACGAGAGTTTTGACCGGCGAACCCGAATAACTTTCTCTCCCAGCGTGATGTTATAACCGGGTGTTATAAGTACGTGTTTTGCTTTCGAATACAGCTGTACTTTAGTTGTGGAATGACCCTTTCCTCTGCTCCACTTTTAATTCAAGGTGAAAGCCGCTTTCTTCCAATGAAGAAATTGATTCCTGTACAAGTAGCTCAAAGCGATCGTCTCTCGATTTATCCGATTTATCCGGTTGCATGTAAATTGATAACAACCTGGGATCACTCAAATACTTAACTGACATATAACTGACCAATCAGAACAACCGATTAACTACTTTATTGACGTTTCATTAATTCTGGCCAATCACGATTTTTGCGTCCAGAATGTGGACATAAAAAACGAAAAAAACAATAGCGTGGTTGCAGGCGTTCCCGTAATCCCCCGCCGATCGCGCTCTTTCCTCGCGCACTCGCCATTCGCGCTCGAACTCCCCTCCTCCCTCCCCTTTATACGCCTGCCACGCTGCCACGCAGGCTAGGGGGGGAGTACTTGTACATGTAGTGTTACTCATAGTCACTTCATGCTACAGAAACTGGAGTTGAGCCACCTACATATGTAACTTGTCTTCCCATTGGATTGGACAATCCAGGTACAAGCATTATACATTGTACATACCTTCCCGCATGGAGGCAAATCGCTCCTTCAATTTGTGGTCCACGCCTGGTCCAAAGGCAAAATTGTTGACAAACACAATTCTGAGGTAAACAAACAAATTTAGAAACAAAAATTAATACACAAGAGTTTGAGCCCAGTCATTGCATGACTGTGTTGTGTTCTTGGGCAAGACACTTTGCTGTCACAGTGCTTCTTTCTCCCAGGAGTACAAATGGGTACCGGCAAATTTTTTATTTTTATTTTAATTTTTTGTTTGTTCATTTTTTTTTTTTTTTTTTTTTTAATTATTTTTATTATTATTTTTATTTTGGTTGGGGCAACATGAAAAGATACTTGGGCAGTAGCCTACGAAGGACTAAAGTTACATCTCAGCAGGGAGAGTACCACTACTATCTAAATGGAGTGTTTATAGGACTGTACATGTACATGTACTCAGTGGGAGACAGATGTGGTGGCGTAATGGTTTGCGCATTGGACGCTGGATCGACAGGTCCAGGTTCGAGTGCTGGCCAAGGTCATTGTGTTGTGTTCTTGGGCAAGACATTTTACTCTCAGTGCTTCTCTCCACCCAGGAGTAAATTGGTACCAGCAAATTGCCAGGGCAACCTGATAAAAATGCTGGGGGGTTACCTTCGATGGACTAGCATCCAATCCAGGGGAGTAGCATATTACTGCTAGTCACTTATACTACATGTATAAAAACTTGAGTTAAGCATCAGCACACTCTCGTAAGAGGACAGCTCTATTTATGGCTGCCTTGACAAACTTACATGTACGTTTGAACTCCAGCTCATATACTGTAAACTAGAGATGTACATGTATTTGCACATTCCCGTAAGCGGCCAGCTCAGTTGTGGTCACTTTTTCTGCTTCCTGATGGTGTCCGCTTCAGAGCTTTGACTGTACATGTATGCATGCGTACACTATTCCACTTATCAATCTAAAGTTATTTCTATCAGAATTAAATACTCACCCGGCGGACTGTATCTTTTCTCTCATCTTACTCTCAAGGAAATCACCTTTTCAAGCTGTTGACAATTAAAGTGAATGTTTTGGGAGCTGTTTGATTTAACAAAATTAATAAAGAAGCCAAAGTGCAGTTATTTACCAACCTTATAAGGCTTGTGTGTTTTGCCAAACCAACGCATCCATTTACGAAATTCCCTGTCCATATCCTTAAAGAACAGGTAATAAAGATGATTAGCCAGAAAAAAACAAATGGGAAGACAGCTAAGGGCTGGTTTACACTAGCGACGGAAGTGGAAGTTAGAATTGGAAGAAAGTTATGATGTAGTGAAAATCCACACGACGGAAGCAGAAATGGACGTCTCGCTTTAGTTTCTTAATGAGTTTTTTGATTGGCTTATTCCTTCTGCTTATGATTCCATGCACCTTGTGACAGAAGCGGAATCAGAAGAAAAATAAATTTTTCTGATCCTTCCGATTCCGTTGAGCCTCCAACTCTACTCACGACTCTGCGTTTTGATTTTCACTGGGTGATAACGCTCTTTGCGCTTCCGATTCTGACTCTTCTTCTGATACTGTCATTAGTATAAACCAGGCTTAATAAAACCAGAAAACACCAACAAAATTTGTTAAATTGTGACTGTCTGCAAATTCTAATATTAATAAATATTATTGTCTTTTAAAATGTCCTGATAAAAATAATGGTTACCAACATTTACCTCGGCATATTTGGCTGGAATTTCTGCCTTTTCTACACCATAACATTCCCTCACATTCCCTGATGCAGCAACCTGCAACACCACCTGGCCAACACCTAAATCAAAATCAATACCAAAGCTTGAGCTTAACATGAATATTCACATACAATTATTACAGTTGACTCCCGATAACTCGAACCTTCAAGGGAAGTTGAAAAACGTTCGAGTTATCGGTTGTTTGAGTTATTGAGGGTAAAATTAGTAAGTTAGAAAATGACCTGAAGGGAAAATGAATTTACTTTGAGTTAGCGGGATGTTCGAGTTATTGGGAGTCAACTGTACATGTATCTTCGGGGGGGGGGGCTTATTATTGGAGACTGGGATATCATTGGCTTAATGCAGTCAAACCTCTACTAACAACCACCTCTCTATAACGGCCATCCATCTACAACAGCCAGGATTTTTCATCCCGACCATGCGCCAATCCATACACTTTACTCTTATTGAAACCTCCATACAACGAGCACCTCTTCACATCGGCCAGAACATTCTGCCTCAGGGCGGCCATTGTAGAGAGGTTCAACAGTAGTTAGAATGGTTTTGTCATCTGAAAAAGTTCGGGTGCATACAGAAATACTGCATGACAAAACTCTGTTAGTAACATAACTAAATGGTTTCACAACTTTTGTTTCAAATTTAGTTGTAGATATATTGTCTGGATCTTGAATGTTATTGGCCTGTTTACATCGGAAGTTGCCATTTATGATTCTCGGTTCTCAATTAACATTTTAATTGGTCAATGTTCTACCAAGTGGCCTGGTTCAAGTAGTTGCACTATAAGGTTACAAAAATGTATGTCACAATGTGGTATTGTTACAGTACTTACCACTTCCCAGATCAATAAATAGATCATCTGGACTCATGGGGACTTCTTTGATCATCTGTGCTACAAGCTCAAATGATGTTTCACCATACACCTAAAATCAAAACAACCCAAATGTCATCAAGATAAAGTTCACATTATTATTTGTCATCAGTTGCTTGTTAGTACATAGTTAATAGAGCGAAATGGTTATGAAGCTCGGCAAAGTTATTTGTTATATGTCTTTGTTCACTTTTGGCCTTGACCGTGCACAAAACCTGACAAAATACAATAGGTGTTTACATGTGTTCAAGCAACTAACCAATAGAAACATTTCGGTACGTAATTCATACATAGTGTATGAGCGCAAAACAAAAGATTGTGCATGGTCATGGACTTCCAACATAAATCTTGGCCTCTTTGTTTGCTCCTTTGAAGTTTGCAGGGCTTCATAACCATTTCCCTCTATTAACTATGGTTAGTATTAACTGTAGTACAAAGCCCCTGAATGGGATGCTACATCATGCTAGTATTACAGGTTATCCCCAGCATTCTGTCAGGTTTCCTTAACAGTTCGCCGGTACCACTTATACTCCTGGGTAGAGAGAGGCACTGTGAGAGTGTCTTGCCCAATTCAAGAATTACACAACACAATGACCCTGGCCAACACTTGAACCCGGACTGCTCGATCCTGAGTCCAACACGCCAGCCATAAGGCCACCACATCTCCCTGCAATCTCGTTCCCAGAGTCCTTGTTACCCTTGTCCAGTGGTGGAGCGGCCAACAAGGACCTCTGAGATAAAGCGATCCACCATGACCGGATTCTAGGACTTCCGGCTCTACTGCGCATGTGTTCGACCCCATGTTTCAACTAATGGACGCCAAGATTCTTGGACTTCCAGTCTTACTGCGCAAGTCAGGCGGATCACTCTATCCCAGAGGTCCTTGTTGGCCGCTACACCGCTGGACAAGGGTAACGAGGACTCTGGGAACGAGATTGATCTCCCTGTAGAACCACATTAATAGACTCAAAAGTTTAACTCTGGGAGTGAAAGGGTTAGTCAGAGTACATGTAGTTTCATACCTCAGGAGAAAATGGCTCATAGTCATTCAGCTTGTCGGGGTCCCTAACAGAATGACTGTAAACTTGCTGTATAATATGACGCAGAAGTTCTTGAGAGGGTGGAACATTAATACACGCAGGAGGGGCACAGCCTTTCCACTGGCGAAGTAAAATAACAATAATAATTAATACATGTATTGATTATAATTTAATACTATCGGAGATTTGCGACCATTTTCAGGGGGGGAGGATGGCAAATTGATCAGAATGTCGGGGGCAGATCCAGGAATTTTTGATAGGAGGGGGGGGGGGGGTCCCAGGGTTTTACCGAAAATGTGAAGTAAATTGAAGGAGAATTTTGGAAGTCGATGTCAGTAGTTATTACTAAAAGGTGCGGACGAGGGTGTTTCGAGGCTTCCCCCAGAAAAAAATTGAGATTTCAGGATCTGAAAAGTGATTTGGTGGATCCTGGAGATGGTTTTGCTATGGATAATGGAGAAAGCAAAAAACCCTCAGGTCTGATAGGGGGTCCGGACCCCCCTGACCCTCCCCCTGGATCCGCCATTGAACTTGACCTTCCAAAAATATTTATGCTGCATAGTGACAAGGATTATCAAAATGAATGCAGTGTGAAAGCTAATCATATTCACAAGCTTCAAGAAAGCAGAATTCATGATAAATTATTGAAATTTATGTATTCAAGAGGGAAAAATTGTTAGAGAGCAAGTATTGGATATCTTGATGGACAGGACAAATACTAAATTTACATACTAAAGAAAAAAATTCTTTGAATTCATTTTTGGTTATTTAAAAATCAATCTAGATCTTCCACAAAAAAGACAACCGTTCAACATGAATTTTTGCATTCCATAACCACGGATTTTTAAATCGAAAGTTCACATTTTGGCAACCCCTGTATGCCATTCATAGTGAATTTTTCAACCTGAAATCCTGAATTACATAATTTTCAGCAACCCAGAGGAAATCTTTCCACTTGTACTGGTAAGCCACAAAAAAACAAAATCACAAACGGAACCGGTGCTGCCATCTTGTAAATTTGATTATCGCCATTGTTTATTTTCTCTTCCGGTATGCGGACTATTACATGAACACGGTGATACGAGTTACACATCAAGACGAGCGCACAAGTTCACACAGCGAACAGTTCTTTGCGATCGATGTATAAGTAACTTGGAAAATAAGCTTACACATACAACAATACGAATCATTTCGTGTATTTTCTAACTAAACCCCTGCAGAAAACATGGATTTGATTTTGCCTCGGGCGAGAGACGAGTAACATCGTGGCAGGAGATATTTGCACACGCAACTAGACTCACCAATTGCAAAATTCCATCAATCGCACGGTTATATCGTTCACAGAGTTTGGACATACTCTCGAAGCTGCAATCAAAAATACCACAAAATATAAAAGATTCTAGAAATGTAAGTGAAAGCCGAAGTATTTAATACAACTATAAACAATGTCAGTTTCACCGTATTGGGACACGAAACCCCAATTTGTAAATGATAAACATAGCATGGATTAAACGTGATTAAGCTTACCTGCTCGGATCAAACTCACGAAGAACATAGTTCTCAACAGCGAGTTTCAGCTCTGGGAAATCAGCACACACCCATCTATGACAGAAATGCAGAAGATAAAACTGTTATCGTCCGAGACCCATCTACCTGTTTATATAACTTATTAAAAAGCTGGCGAGCTCGCCAGAAATCTTCAAGCTTTCACACAGAAGGAAAATTAACCTAGCCGGCACAAATTACCTTATGGTTTCCACAATTTCGGCCGCTTCATCTCGTCCGTCCTACAAGTGAAAGAATCGGACAAAGTTTCACACAAATATGACAGACAGGACTGATGTAATAAGCCGTCTTGTTCACAAAATATAAAACCCGAACCGATATACCGGCGCTGGAAACTCACCGATTTCTGTAGTGGCCACGTATATACTACAGGCTCTGCTCCAGCAGGACTGTGCAACTTTAACTCCAGAACCATATCGTTCAATTAGATGTCAAGGTCATCCGCAATCCTTCGTCAATGATGGAAAACAACATCCAAGCCTTCTCCAGACGCCATTTTTGTTGCCACCTCTCAAGCCCGCGACCGCGCCATGCGACCCTCAGCTGCACGCGTCCGATCACGTGTTAATTGAAAGCCTTCTGATTGGACAAAAGGCGATAGGATAATTGTGGTATTGTTGTATACCTGTGGCTGGCAAATTTTTATGGCGACGAATTTGAGATTGAAGCAGACAATTTATGAACGGAGTTTTAACGTGAAACTTAACACGTCAACACGCAAATAACTCGCTTTTATAAGTAAACATCGACCAATTAAAAATCAGTAGAATTACGTCACGCACTTTCACATATCCTGTTTCCGCATCGACAGTTTCGTGACGCCTACGTAAACGTCATGCATCCAGGAAGTTCTGCGAGGTTGATACTACCAAAATACTAATAATTTTAGTTTTTGCTCACGCACAATCGAACAAATGATTCTAAAATACAGTTATTTCCCGGACAAATGTCATTCAAATAAAATAATTTTACGCCGATTTCAATGTTTATCCGTTCCGCTCGAAGGCGATCGTCCTCCAGTAAAATATGTAAGTATGTAAATACACACGAACACGATAATTTTACGACCACAGGGAAATTTTTTTAAGTGTTTCTTTTTCCGTTTCAAACCCACGATCACGAAGACAAATAAAGCTGTTTTAAAAAAGAGCAGAAAATGAAAGAAAAATTGTATCATAGTTCCAGCTTCTAGAATCTAGTCGGTTTACGTTCGTTTTCGCAACACTGTCTGAGAAAAAAAATTAAATAATTATCATGATTATTGTGGATAACTAGCCCGGGGCAGAAGTCTTACTGATAAATATATAGAGGATATTAATACACGGCGGCGCGAATATGTGAATTTTTAATATTTTTGAGTGGTAAAAACATTTATCATGTTTTTAACACAAGAAAATAAAATTTGTATCTTCAAGCCCTCGTGTAATTTTATTTTTATTAAATAGACAGAAACACGAATTAATTCAAAGTTAAAGAAACAACCGTGCAAAAGCGGGAAATGACGTCATCGATATCCTCTCTCAAGTGAGGATATGGAACCGGAAATACCCCACAAGGGTCCCGGATGTAGTTTCGTATTCCATACAATAAAAGTTGATTTATACCATGCGATCGTGTACATGGATGGCATCACTGGTTTGAACATTTCGGATGGAGAGGGTTAGAAGGAAGGCCCGAAAAAAGGTGGATTTTTCTCTTGAAAAACTGGATGTTTCAGAAGTGAATTGAAGCGTGCTCTGCATTTTAATTGGTCAGTTTGGGGGGCGATTCAATCATACGTGCTCAAGGGCGACTTCTAATGTTTTCGTTCGTAGGAGATGATTAGTCGAGAAGGGCGACGTTTTCGAGGGAGGACTGATTATCCGAGGAAGTATTAGAAATGGTTAAGACTTCGAAAGAAAACCAACATCGTATCAAACTACAGTCGAACCTCCACTAACGGCCACCTCTCTATAGCGGCCACCTCTCCACAACGGCCAGCATTTTTCGTCCCAATCGTACGTCTATCCATACTTTTCACTCTTATTGAAACCTCCCTGCAACGGCCAGTTAATCCGCCCCAGGGTGGCCGTTGTAGAGAGGTTCAACTGTATAATGATTTAGATAGGTTTAATAGTGTTTTTTACGCCATTTTGAAAATGGACGTTTGCCGGCGCGAAACACTCAGTGTTTGACCCGATCCGATGTCAAATAACGTACGCAAATTTATCATGAATATTCCAACCTATGGAAAAAGAGCTTAGTGATGAGATATGAGGGATGTAAATTTCTGAGAAGCACGGAGTCTCATTAATTTTCACTTATTACATTGGTCGATAAACCCATTTTCCCGCGCCTGGGTATTGACTCGGATCGTGATTCTACTTCGTCATTGGTCAATGTCAGAAGTCACGTGAGACTGATAGTATGCGCGGGAAAACCAACGCTCCGGATTCTAATACTTGCAAGTGAAGGACTGGGCATTCCGGGCTGCAAAGCGAAAAACTTTGCGGTTTTGAAAGTAGGTATAGGGCAAATATAGCTTGTGCTATATTTGCCTTCGTGCAGACGTCTCCTATTTCCTTCCTTCCTCGGAAATGGAAGGAGAGGAGACTCTCAGACTCTCATATCTAATCTGGAAATAGTGTTTTTATGGGAAGCCAATGTCAAATAATTTCTGCGTAAAATTTATAGTTGTGATCAAGAGAGGATGATCTAAGAGAAGGATTCCCCGTTCCCCATGATATATATTTTTTGAAATCTATTACTGACTAGTTTCGCGCCATGCTGTGAAAGTTATTTTATTTCCTTCTGATCGAGGCTCCGACATCCCTTTACTCGAACTGACCAATCAGGTAGTGCTCTTATGGACTGAAAATTAAAAATAGATTTCAAAAAAATTATCATTGGAAGAGACCCGAGTATGAAGGAATGCTTCTCTTAGATCATCCTCTCTTGTTGTGATGTATCAGTTTGCAAAGATACCCGATTTATACCGTTCAACCTCTAGCTCTACACAATTTAAGACCAAGTCAAAGTCTGCGAAGAAAATCTACAGACAAATGTATGCAAAACGGACGCAGATAAATGTACGCTTCCCCGGCCCATCTGCTTTCCTCCTGAATTAGCCGCTTTTTATAAACTTTTGCCAGGTATTTTTAGTTACAAAACTCTTATGTTACGGAAATTATTTGATATTGAATTCCAGATATGGTATATTTCGCCGGAAGTAAAAATAGAGCCGGAGAAAAGCGGTCGAGGGACTGGCGTGGAACGCATGCCGGTCAGAGAAATTACCGCTGAGTCGCGACGACGGCAATTTGCAACTTTTGAAAACACGCTTCATGAGATTTTACTGATCAAGACCTCCGGCGATCTTCGCCAATCTTCGGGAGACTATTGGGAACATTTTTTGTCTTTCCGAAATAGATTTGTAAGTCCTTCCGGGTCCTCTTCGGTTCGAGTCATTTAAAAAAAAAATCGGTATTCAGTAATTTTGCCCTCTATAATCCTAAAGAGAAGTCCATGACGGTAACAAACATAAAATACCTGACTCAGTGAAAAGCAGCAGCACTCCGAAATTTTTTATTTCCGTACATGTCGAGGGCACAGTTTCTTTTGGCGTTTTCTTCCTCCTCTCTACCCCTGTGGAAGTTGATTTGGTTTCACAGTTTTATCACGTGATCACACTGCGTCCGCTTGGCAAGCGCGCGAAATTTCCGACGCGGGTGTCCACATGTGCTTTCGCGATATTTTTGTGTTTTGCTTTCATTGAGGAAAAACTAATTTTTGTTCTCCTTTTAAACTTCTTAGCGACATTGAAAGCCTTTCCTGAACTTCTTACAAGTATGGAGGATCGAGAAAATGTTGTAGAGGAGACGTTCAAGTTGTAAAATCCAGTTTTAATTGCAAGACGAAGGCGGACTACACGCATTCATTCAACCTTCAACTCGCCGGTCGGCGCTGAATGTAGGTGAGTCGTATTTTAAGCACTTAATTCTGTTATTTGATCTCAAAATTATTAGTAAATGATGAAGGGACCTATGGGAGAATAATTTAGGGATTTTTGAGGGTGTTTGTGCGTTTTTCCCCCCACCATTTTAAAAACACGAGTGCTAAAAGTTATAAAAGCCTTTGGCAAACGAGACGACTGAATTCTCCGAGAGTTGCCAAACATCAAGCGCGGTCCAAACGAGAGAAAAAACTCGACGACTCTCAAGAAAAAAATTAAATTGAGCAGGTTCAAATTCAACGAGAGTGTAAACTTATATGAGAGTCTATGAGAGCGCACGAGAGTTTCAGCAAGAGCTTGTACTGTATACCTTTTCGCGGTAAAATCCGCCATATTGAAAATGGGGCCGAAACGAAGCGGAGTTTGTATGGAAATTTTAGGGATAGCTTCCGTGAAATTGTATTTCTGCTGATTTTCCTGATCAAATTTGAGGATCGTGGCCGTGATGGGGAACGTGTAGTCGAGTTTTTCATTTTTTCATACATTCGCCTGTACATTTTCCCAATAGACATTGGCGCCATCTTGCAGACAAATACAGTCGAAGCTCTCTGAGCGGACACTCTCCGGCCGCCTTGACAAAACCCCGTTTGAACTCTAGCTCATACAAACTCTGTCAGTTTACACATTCCAGTAAGCGGCCAGCTCCAGTTGCGGATACTTTTACTGCTTCCCGATGGTGTCCGCATTAATACGGGAGCTTCGACGCGACTGTATATGGAAAACTAAAAATACGATTACAGGTTTCCTACCTTAGCTACATCCCTCAATCTTTTACTTGCATGGTATCTTTAGTTTTTAATTCACAGATAGAGCAGAAATTGAATCTTACCTAAATCATTTGACATCGAAATCCCGGCCTGAAATCCCCATACAAACTTTGTATTTCACGCCACGTTGCCCCATATTCAATATGGCGGATTTTACCGCGAAAAGGTCATTTGTCAACTCATATGAACAGAAGAGTTCATGGGCGTTACGTAGCACTTGTTAGAGACAGATACAATTTTAGGTTAATATAATAGTACCAAAAAATTGTTAAAAGTCCAGACGTTTCGAGCATTGCAGTCGGATGTTATACATTGTGACAGAATAGCCCTACATAAGGGAGTCTCAATAAAGTGTATGTAGGTATGTTCATTGGTTCGTTGAACCCCCCCCCCCCCCCCCCCCGGTGGTAGTCCCTTATTTGGCCTATACGAGGACGTGCCGCTATAAAAACAGGGTATGTTTTTCGGGGTCTCGTCTTAAACAGGGTGTACATTTTCACTAAGATTTGTTATGACTTAGAAGTCTAAAAATTCACTTGACAGTTCATCAGTTCAATTTAGAAATGAACATTCTGTAAGAAAACACGTACCGACGAAACCGATGAAGTGTGCCGGATCTGTTGTAGACCTGGATCAGTAAATTGTACTCGAGAAAATAAACATTGTGGTTGAGAAAATGGATCACCAGGTAGGTGAAAGCGACGAGTTTGTCCTGCAGCACACTTTGCAGAGACACCATAACTCCTCCTCGAAGAAAGCTTGATCAGCTTACTTCGTAGTAGACTATAGTTGATGTGAGAGAAACATGCATACATACATACATACATACATTTTATTGGACACTCCCCATAGGGCTTTTCAGGCCAATTTACAAATAATGATAGCTAAGCTAGAATATATACATGTTTACAAAGGTTTGAAAAGTACTAATTAAAACTAATAATGCTAAACTAAACTAATGCTAGACTAAACTAAACTAATGGAGCCTAATATGAAGGAAACACATAGAGAGAGATATGTCAAGTGCTGGGTATGGGGGGTGGGGGAGGTGCGTTTCAGAAGGGAATGACTTATCCATCCCCTAGATCATTTTAATGTGCAGCAACTCAAATTGCCCTATTACAAACAAGAGAAAAAACGGCCGAAAAACATCATCAGGTGATGTAAGAGATAATCAATTCCTTTAGCCACCTTTTATCGAATCCAGACAGATATGTATATAAGTGTAGGACTTACATACCTGTAAATACACTTTAGTATAGTCCTTATTCATAAATGGCGGCCGATTAATTATTATTTATATTCATGCTAATCAGCCTACCTAGCCTCATTTTAGAGTAAACATTCTTTTGAATTTTGCACATGCTAACGCCACTTTTGGTGTAATTTACGGTGGCTTCAAAGGAACATCATTTCTCCCACTCTTTTTTCTTCATTTCTTATTTGCGACTTACTTGCGATTTATTTGCGACTTATTTACGATTTACTTCCGACTTATTTGCGAGTTATTTACGAGTTATTTACGAGCTATTTACGACTTACTTGCGACTTATTTGCGAGTTATTTACGACTTATTTGCGAGTTAAAGAAGGCCACGATACAAGCACACACAATGTCCTGCGGTAACAAGGCGAACGACCTGATCACGTGCGACTCGGTAAGGTCCGCAATGCGTATGTATGGCTACAGCCTTTTGAGTGCTGGATAGCTGGTGGATTACTATCCATGACTTGAACTGTAAAACACTGGGAATTGGATCGAAACTAGTAAAGAAGCAAGATACGTGTGGTACATTTGACCGGTATGTCAGTTTGGCCATCTTTTATAAGCCACTGACATATCGTCCCATTGGCAGACACGCTAATTTGACCTGAATGAAATTGAATCAACCAATAGGAGCCACAGGTCCCTAAGCGCTTCAATGTGAACTACAAATGGTATTAAATGGTAGAAATAAACTTAATTCCTGTTTTTGTTTCTTTTTTCTTTTTCTTGTCTCTCTTATGGCAAGAGGAATGTGGTACAATACTGTCAACGTGGCAGCTTACATTTTGTCTTTGTGCTTGTCAAATTAGCGTGTCCAGCACGTTTAATTTGCCTTCCAAAATAATCCGGCTCAGTCATGATCATTACTGTATTGAATCTTCCAAAGCCTAATACTACCACGTATGGCCTTAAGTCGTGGCGTTACCAGGCTGCCAAGCTGTGGAACGCCCTCCCTCAAGCTGCGAAAACGGCAACAAACTACAAAGTATTCAAGAAAGGACTTACACATGTAGATATAGACCTTCAAGATCAGTAGAAGAACATGTCCATTGCAATATATCTTAGGTTTTTAATTACACCACATTATCTTTGTCTTTTTAATCAATTTAACTGTGTATATATATTAATTTTTATACTTTATAATTTTTTAAATCGTGGCATTACCTGTAAATTAGCTTGTGTTTTTACCTATAGCTAAGTGTATTGTCCACGTTAAATAAAAGTCTATCTATCTATCATCTATTCGCTTAGGTTGTCACTTCATGTAAGATAATGTAATATTTCTTGACCTGTTACACTATTAACATTTTCATACATTTGGCATACCAGCCTTATCAAACACTAAAATGTAAATCAGATCCTTGGAGTCAGACAAACATTTTACAACTCGGGATGACGGGATGGGATGATAATTATACCACAAGACAGAGCATGATTAGGCTATCCCTACCAAAGGTTAAATTAAATTCTGGGGAAAATACCTTTCTTTTTAGTGGCGCGAAACTTTTTAACGAACTCCCTGTAAATATAGTAAACGCCGATAATATACAGACTTTCTGCCGCCTAGTAAAACATTTCTTTTTATCATAACTTCTTAGTAACGTATTTTTTAGCCTCTTATAGTAATTAGTATTGTATTTTTTATCATAGTATTTTTTATCTTATTGTAATAGTATAGTAATTTTTTTAATCTTCTTAAATTGTAATATAATGTATTTTTTAGACGCAGGACCCCTATGGATACTAGCCTAGAGCTGAATGGGCCACCCTGCTTAAATAAAGATTTACTCTACTCTATGACGAAAAACCACCACACATGGCTCAATTCGTTATTCAACCATACAGATGAAGAAGACTCTAAAATCTACACTAGGACAAAAGCCCCATTAAAGCCCCATTTACACCACATTCATTTTGGGTCCGGCACTCCTAAATTTTGGCACGCGGGCCGATAGTTTAGGACACGGCCTGCTTGATTTTTGCCGTGTAAATGCAAAATATTTGGCACGCGGGTCCAAAAATTTAGGCGGGCCGAGACCACCTCAGGAGGTAGTCTCGGCCCGCCTAAAAATAGGCCCGCGTGCCAAAAAGGGATGCATTCTCGTTCCCAGAGCCTTCGGCGACACGAAGAAGAAAACGCGAGGGCGCCAAAATTCCAATCACACATGCGCAAACGGTGTGTCCTGACGAGATATGTCTTCATGCCGTAAAAGCTTGGCCTAAAGAGGAATATAAATGGCCTGAAAGACAGAGTAATCAGTCGGATTTCCACTCGTTTGAAGTTATAGATTTTATTATAAGGCTTATAACAACAACGGGTAGTAAAACGTGTTTCTTATCGCGAGTATTTTAACCGACGTGACTGATTTGTCTATGCCGTTTTCCATTTTGGACACTAACTACGGCTTTGTTCGACCCTTGTAATTTGCTTCATGTAAATTACTATTCGAGGAATAGTCATTCATAGCAGTAGCATTATTTTAGCTAGAGGTGATGTATCAGTACATGCATGTTGATAAATTCACATCATGCGCCATGTTTAATTTTGACCCCTCGGTATTTCAATAATCTTAGCTGTTCAGTAAAATGCGGTTTTTAGTATTACAATGCCGTTTTCTGCTTATATGGCTTAATTATTAGATCTTCTTTGGCTCGGCTGTATTATGAGATACAAGCTTTTTACACTGTTTTATCAAGAATTCGTTTTGAACGCTAATTTTTTTGTTATTTGCACCAGAAGCAAATGTCCCTCGTACCACAGCTCTCCGACTTGATCAAACCAGGCAAAAGAACAGCGATGATATGTATGCATACCTCTTTCAAGCGCAGAAGGATTAAACAGCTCAATATAGCTTGCATAAAGCCGTACTATCGCTGCTTCAATGCCACGGTACAAGCGATGAACTTGTTTCGTAGCTAATTTCTGTCAGGACTTTTCGTTTTTGAAGGCGCATCAAGCCATAAAATTGCTTTAGGCAATCGACATTGAGTATCTGACATTTTGATTTTGAACGAATCCGCTAAAAATTGTGTGAGCCGCTGTTAAATAATCTCGGGGACTCACAAATTTAAGAGTGCCGTTCTTATTTTTGGGGTGCCGCTCAGAAATGAACATTGAAAAAAATCTAACATATTTTGACATGTAAATGAAGCGGGCCGTGCCCTAAACTATCGGCCCGCGAGCCAAAATTTAGGAGTGCCGGACCCAAAATGAATGTCGTGTAAATGGGGCTTTACACGACATTCATTTTGGGTCCGGCACTCCTAAATTTTGGCACGCGGGCCGATAGTTTAGAGCACGGCCCGCTTGAATTTTGCCGTGTAAAAGCAAAATTGTTGGCACGCGTGCCCAAAAATTTAGGCGGGCCGAGACCACCTCAGGAGGTAGTCTCGGCCCGCCTAAAAAGAGGCCCGCGTGCCAAACTCCCGGCTGAGAGATGCATTCTCGTTCCCAGAGCCTAATCGGCGACACGGAAAAAAAACTAGGGGCGCCAAAATTTCAATCACACATGCGCAAACGGTGTGTCCTGACGAGATATGTCTTCATGCCGTAAAAGCTTGGCCTAAAGAGGAATATAAATGGCCTGAAAGACAGAGTAATCAGTCGGATTTCCACTCGTTTGAAGTTATAGATTTTATTATAAGGCTAATAACAACAACGGGTAGTAAAACTTTTTCTTATAGCGAGTATTTAAACAGACGTATTTTGTCTATGCCGTTATCCATTTTGGACACTAAACTACGGCTTTGTTCGACCCTTGTAATTTGCTTCATGTAAATTACTATTCGAGGAATAGTCATTCATAGCAGTAGCATTATTTTAGCTAGAGGTGATGTATCAGTACATGCATGTTGATAAATTCACATCATGCGCCATGTTTAATTTTGACCCCTCGGTATTTCAATAATCTGTTCAGTAAAATGCGATTTTTAGTATTACAATGCCGTTTTCTGCTTATATGGCTTAATTATTAGATCTTCTTTGGCTCGGCTGTACTATGAGATACAGGCTTTTTACACTGTTTTATCAAGAATTCGTTTTTGAACGCTAATTTTTCTTGTTATTTGCGCCACCCAGAACCAAATGTCCCTCGTACCACAGCTCTCCGACTTGATTCATTTCAACATGTCAAACCAGGCAAAAGAACAGGGATGATATGTATGCATACCTCTCTCAAGCGTAGAAGGATTAAACAGCTCAATGTCCAGCTCAATATAGCTTGCATAAAGCCGTACTATCGCTGCTTCAATGCCACGGTACAAGTGATGACCTTGTTTCGTATCTCATTTCTGTCAGGACTTTTCGCTTTTTCAAGTCGCATCAAGCCATAAAATTGCTTTAGGCAATCGACATTGAGTATCTGACATTTTGATTTTGAACGAATCCGCTAAAAATTATGTGAGCCGCTGTTAAATAATCTCGGGGACTCACAAATTTAAGAGTGCCGTTCTTATTTTTGGGGTGCCGCTCAGAAATGAACATTGAAAAAAAATCGAACATATTTTGTCGTGTAAATGAAGCGGGCCGTGCCCTAAACTATCGGCCCGCGTGCCAAAAGTTAGGAGTGCCGGACCCAAAATGAATGTCGTGTAAATGGGGCTTTAGGCACTCAAACAGAGGATGATCTGCCTGTGGCCAAAACTACTCGGAATTTGCGCTCTCGCTATCAGCAATATAACCGTTACTCGAGCGCAGTTCGCTGTTCAGCCATTCCTCGTTTTCTTGTCTTAGCATCGCGGCCAGGATGTCAATGCGTTTTTTTGCAGAATCAAACTCGAGCTTGAAACAATGTTGGTCGACAAGATCGCTTGCCTCTTGAGCTTTCTTCAACGCCGTAGCAACGTTTTCTTCGCAACGGTACTGATCAGATCGCAAAATAAGCAGCTTAATTCTTGTTCCTAACGGCATTTTGTGATCTGCTGCTTCTCTGAATTCAACCAAGTCAAGGTGCTTCTTAGCTTTTATAACATCCTCTTTGCAGGGGAACCGGTCAGTTACGGTTTTTACTGCATTCGCGCACGAGTCCAACAACAGGGCCGCCATTTTGACATGAACATACTCATTAAATCGTTCAATTGTTGTGCAGTGGCCTGCCATTTCATAAGTGTTGTAAGCTTCCTCCTTAGTAGCTCGGCTAGTTTTAGGATTTTTTGCAGCTGGCATGGAGGTGATTAAGGCGCCATAACTGTGATGAAGCTCTGCTTTATCATTGGGGGAGTCCTGATCTTCAAGATATGTGCGCGCTCTTTCTACGCATGTCATTGCGTGCCCATATTTCCCCTCGCGTTTGTAGATCGCCGTTAGAAGATTTAACGCTCGTCCTCCAAGAATGCCAGGGTTTTTCAGATTTGGCTCTTGTTTTAGGACAATTTTTAATATTATCTTGGCATCTTTTATTTTGTTTTGAAAATAAAGGGCCATTGCCCGCTCAATCTGTAGACTCGCTTGCATGTCGGGATCGACTGCGAACGCAATCTGTTTGTGTACCATTTGCTCGTGTGCCACAAAATCCCCTACGCGTTGTAGATCTTTCAGCTCAGTTATAACTAATATATATCGTGCGGTATTCAAACATCCACGTTTTGGAATAATTGGCATAGGAGAACAAATCATCTTGGTCACCTGTTTAAACACGTCATCATGGGCATAACTGTCTGCTTCGACTTCTTGAATATTTAACATGACAGAGTTGTCAGTTTCTTCATCAGACGAACTATAACAACTCTTGCTACACCAGTTACAGCTTTGTACTTTCAATATTTTGGTATTAGAACCAATTTGAACCGCATGACAACCCGAAATATAAATTTCGCTTCCCTCGACTTTAATATCCACGGTTGTCTTTGCTCTTTTCTCATGATATGAGCGGGATGCACGTGAACAGATTTCAACGTTAGAAGTGTCTTCCCTGTTTGGTTGGGATTCATCGCCATTCACGGAGTGAAGAGCGGAGGAATTTGCTCTGTGATGTCCCTTGATTCCGCCAAAGAAACATCTGCCGGACAAACAATATCTTTGGAATTATTTATTGGAAAAGCCATCTGCTCAGTCTTTGAAACTAAATATTCATGGCCTCTAGCAATCTTTCTATTGCTGTTCTGTGCCCTAAAAATAAGACAACAAAAACAGGTAGTCTGGTTACGTGGTCGGCGCATCAGTGTGGCGCATAGGTAGATTTTGGGATCAATTTTCGCGAATATTTATGTTACGCGAACGTTACCCTAGTAACCGGAAGTTGTGATAAAGTGAAAGTTTTACGCTGATGCTTTTAGCTTTATACTCTTCGTGATAACATTTTTACCATTAAGA
>MU827324.1:586964-785017 GCA_029204205.1 Desmophyllum pertusum
TGTTCAAAGTCTTGACAATTACCTCCACCGATTTCTGTAGTGGACACGTAATATACTACAGGCTCTGTGCCTCCAGCAGGACTGTGCAATTTAACTCCAGGGAACCCCATATCGTTCAATTAGATGTCAAGGTTATCCGCAATCCTTCGCTCAATGATGGAAAACAACATCCAAGCCTTCTCCCAGACCGCCATTTTGTTGCCACATCTCAAAGCCCGCCGACCACGCCATGCGACCCTTAGCTGCACGCGTCCCGATCACGTGTTAATTGAAAGCCTTCTGATTGGACAAAAAGGCGCCCCCCCCCCCCCAATAGGATTAATGTGGTTATTGTTGTATACCTGTGGACTGGCAAATTTATTATGGCGACCGAATTTGAGATTGAAGCAGATACAATTTATGAACGGAGTATTTAACGTTGAAACTTAACACGTCAAACAAGCCAAATAAATGCTTCGCTTTTATAAGTAAACATCGACCAATTAGACATCAGCGGTAGAAATACGTCACGCACTATCACATATCCTGTTTCCGCATCGACAGTTTCGTGACGACTACGTAAACGTCATGCCATCCAGGAAGTTCTGCGCAGGTTTGATACTACCAAAATACTAATAATTTTAGTTTTTACTCACGCACAAATCGAACAAATGATTCTAAAATACAGTAATTTCGCGACAAATGTCATTCAAATAACAATAAATTTTACGCCGATTTCAATGTTTATCCGTTCCGCTCCGAGGCGATCGTCCAACCAGTAATAATATGTATTAAAAGTATGTAAATTACACACGAACACGATAATTTTACGACCACAGCCGGAAAATTTTTAAGTGTTTCTTTCTTCCGTTTCAAACCCCCCACCGATCACGAAGGACAAATACAAGCTGTTTTAAAAAAGAGCAGAAAATGAAAGAAAAATTGTATCATAGTTCCAGCCTTCTAGAATCTAGTCGGGTTTACGTTCGTTTCGCAACACCCGGGTCTTGAGAAGAAAAAAAAATTAAATAATTACCATGAATTATTGTGGATCAACTAGCCGGGCCCGCAATTTTTTCTGATAAATATATAGAGGATATTAATACACGGCGGCGCGAATATGTGAATTTTTAAATATTTTTGAGTGGTAAAAACATTTATCATGTTTTTAACACAAGAAATAAAAATTTGTATCTTCAAGCCGTCGTGTAATTAATAGACAGAAATTAATAGACAGAAACACGAATTGCAAAAGCGGGAAATGACGTCATCGATATCCTCTCGATCAAGTGAGGATATGGAACCGGAAATACCCCACAAGGGTCCCGGATGTAGTTTCGTATTCCATGCAATTAAAGTTGATTTATACCATGCGATCGTGTGTACATGGGATCACTGGTTTGAACATTTTGGATGGAGAGGGTTAGAAGTTCGAAGGAAGGCCTCAACCTCGTTCCCAGGGTAACGAGGTTGAAGCGTGCTCTGCATTTTAATTGGTCAGTTTGGGGGGCGAATCAATCATACGTGCTCAAGGGCGAATTCTAATGTTTTTCGTTCGTAGGAGATGATTAGTCGAGAGGGGAGACGTTTTCGAGGGAGGACTGATTATCCGAGGAAGTATTAGAAATGGTTAAGACTTCCTTCGAAAGTAAGCCAATATATTATCAAACTATAATGCTTTAGATAGGTTTATAGTGGGTTTTTTTACGCCATTTTGAAAATGGACGTTTGCCGGCGCGAAACACTCAGTGTTTGTCCCGATCCGATGTCAACTAACGTACGCAAATTTATCAGGAATATTCAGTTTTTTCCAACCTATGGAAAAAGAGCTTAGTGATCAAATATGAGGGATGCAA
This sequence comes from Desmophyllum pertusum, assembly GCA_029204205.1. Classification (NCBI taxonomy): domain Eukaryota; kingdom Metazoa; phylum Cnidaria; class Anthozoa; order Scleractinia; family Caryophylliidae; genus Desmophyllum; species Desmophyllum pertusum. Next base: position 588,800 of record MU827324.1, read on the forward strand.
ATTTCTGAGAAGCACGGAATCTCATTTTTTAATTTTCGGTAAACCCATTTCAGTTCCCGCGCTTGGATCATGATTCTACTTCGTCATTGGTCAATGTCAGAAGTCACGTGAGACTGATAGTATGTGCGGGAAAACCAACACTGAGTCCTTCACTTGCAAGCATTAGAATCCGGGGCATTCCGGGCTGCAACAGGCTGAAAAAAACTTTTGCGGTTTTGAAAGTAAGGAATAGGGCCAAATATAGCTTGTGCGCTATTATTTGCCTTCGTGTAGAAGTCTGCTATTAATCCTTCCTGCCCTCGGAAAAGGAAGGTGAGGAGACTCTCGATAAATCTAATCTGGAAATAGTGTTTTTATGGGAAGGGCCCAAATGTCAAATAATTTCCATCTGCTTCCCTCCCTTGCAATTAGGAGCCGCTTTTTTATAAACTTTTTGCCAGGTATTTTTAGTTACAACTGAAACCTCTGATGTTACGGAAATTATTTGATTATTGAATTCCAGGTATGGTATATTTCGCCGGAAGTAAAACATAGAGCCGGAGAAAAGCGTTCGGAGGGACTCGGAGTGGAACGCATGCCCGAGTCCAGAGAAATTACCGCTGAGGGGATCGCGACGACGGCTAATTTGCAAATTTTTGAAAACATGCTTCATGGAGATTTTACTCGATCAAGAGAACTCCGGCGATCTTCGCCAATCTTCGGGAGACTATTGGGAACATTTTTGTCTTTCCGAACTAGCTTTGTAAGTCCTTCGGGTCCTCTTCGGTTCGAGTCATTTAAAAAAATCGGTATTCAGTAATTTTGCCCTCTATAATCCTAAAGAGAAGTTCATGACGGTAAACAAACATTCAATACCTGACTCAGTGAAAAGCAGCAGCACTCCGAAAATGTTTATTTCCGTCCATGTCGAGGGCACAGTTTCTTTTGGCGTTTTCTTTCCCCACTCTACCCCCTGTGGAAGTTGATTTGGTTTCACAGTTTTATCACGTGATCACAACGCGAACCGCTTGGCAAGCGCGCGAAATTTCCAACACGCGGGTGTCCACATGTGCTTTCGCGAGTCCTTTCGCGATATTTTTGTGTTTTGCCTTTCATCGAGGAAAAACTAATTTTTGTTATCCTTTTAAACTTCTTAGCGACATTGAAAGCCTTTCCTGAACTTCTTACAAGTATGGAGGATCGAGAAAATGTTGTAGAGGAGACGTTCAAGTTGTAAAATCCAGTTTTAATTCCAAGACGAAGGCGGACGACACGCATTCATTCAACCTTCAACTCGCCGGTCGGGCGCTGAATGTAGGTGAGTCGTATGAGCATTTAATTTTAATTCTATGTTATTTGATCTCAAAATAATTAGTACATGATGAAGGGACCGACGGGAGAATACTTTAGGGATTTTTTCAGGGTGTTTGTGCATTTTTCCTCCACCATTTTGAACTGGCACGAGGGCTATAAATTAATAAGCCTGTTGGCAAACGAGACGAAAATTCTCCGAGGCCCGAAGATTTGCTTTATCAAGCGCGGGCCAAACGAGAGAAAAAACTCGACGACTGTCAAGAAAAAAATTGAGCCGGTTCAAATTCAACGAGAGCGTATATGAGAGTCTATGAGAGCGCATGAGAGTTTCAGCAAGAGCTTGAATATTGTATACCTTTTCGCGGTAAAATCCGCCATATTGAAAATGGGGCCGAAACGAAGCGGAGTTTGTATGGAAATTTTAGGGATAGCTTCCGTGAAATTGTATTTCTGCTGATTTTCCTGATCAAATTTGAGGGTCGTGGCCGTGATGGGGAAACGTGTAGTCGAGTTTTCATTTTTTCATACATTCGCCTGTACATTTTCCCAAATAGACATTGGCGCCATCTTGCAGACAAATACAGTCGAAGCTCTCTGAGCGGACACTCTCCGGCCCGCTTAACTTGACAAAACCCGTTTGAACTCTAGCTCATGTATACTCTGTATTTACACATTCCCGTAAGCGGCCAGCTCCAGTTGCGGACACTTTTACTGCTTCCCGATGGTGTCCGCATTATTAAATACGGGAGCTCGAACGCGACTGTATATGGAAAACTAAAAAATTACGATTACAGGTTTCCTACCTTAGCTACATCCCTCAATCTTTTACTTGCATGGTATCTTTAGTTTTTAATTCACAGATAGAGCAGAAAATTGAATCTTACCTAAATCATTTGACATCGAAAATCCCGGCCTGAAATCCCATACAAACTTTGTATTTCACGCCACGTTGCCCCATATTCAATATGGCGGATTTTACCGCCGAAAAGGTCATTTGTCAACTCATATGAACAGAAGAGTTCATGGGCGTTACGTAGCCACTAAAAGAGAGAGACAGATAAATTTTAGGTTAATATAATAGTGCCATTTAAAGTCCAGACCTTTCGAGCATTGCAGTCGGATGTTTCATTATTCGTTGCCCCCCCCCCTCCCCTCCGAGGTAGTCCCTTATTTGGCCTATACGAGGACGTGCGCTATAAAACGGCTAGGGTATGTTTTTCGGGTTTCGTCTTAAACAGTTGGTGTACATTTTCACTAAGATTTGTTATGACTTAGAAGTCTAAAAATTCACTTGACAGTTCATTAGTTCAATTTATCAATGTTTACTGATTCTGTAAGTCCTGTGTAAGGCCTGGGTCGCACTTGCGGACAAGTTTCGAAATGTCCCAACATTTTCAAAAACAAATTGTCGGAACATGTTGTCACAGACAACAAGAGTACAGTAACAAAATGTTTATACATCACGCACGCCCAGTGACCTCCCCCCCCCCCCCCCAAAAAAAAAAAAAATGTTGAACCTTATGTAGGCATCCATCCAATCTAGCCGCGCCTTTGCAACCTCGTACCCAGTTTCATGTTATTTTTCCCTCGTCCCTTCCCAGGACTCCCCGCACACCTCAATCGCTCTCCGGTATCCAATCTTCTCTCACCCCAAAACACATAAATAAGCGGACTGGGGACGAGTCTGGCGTCTTTGTGCGTGCGAGTGATGTGGAACATCAATGGACTCAAAATCAACATTGATGGTGGTGGGGGGGGGGGGGGGGGGGGGGAGGGGTTTGTGGTTGAGAAAATGGATTAAAGTAGGTGAAGCGACGAGTTTGTCCTGAAGCACACTTTGCAGAGACACCAGAACTCCTCCTCGAAGAAAGCTTGATCAGCTTACTTCGTAGTAGACTATGGTTGATGTATTTTAGAGAGAGAAACATGCATACATATATACATACATACATACATACATACATTACACACACACACACCACACCACACACACACAACACACACACACAACACACACACACACACACACACACCACACACACACACCACACACACACACACACACACACACACACATACATAATACATACATACATACATACATACATACATACATACATTACATACAACAACAACAACAACAACAAAGCTTTATACATACATAACATTTTATTGGACACTCCCCATAGGGATTTTCAGGCCAATTTACAAACAAGATAGCTAAGAATATATACATGTTTACAAAAGGTTTGAAAAGTACTAATTAAAACTAATAATGCTAAACTAAACTAATGCTAGACTAAACTAAACTAATGGAGTCTAATTATGAAGGAAACACATAGAGAGAGATATGTCAAGTGCTGGGTATGGGGGGGGGGTGAGTGCGTGCGTTTCAGAAGGGAATGACTTATCCATCCCCTAGATCATTTTAATGTGCAGCAACTCAAATTGTCCTATTACAAACAAGAGAAAAAAACGGCCGAAAAACATCATCAGGTGATGTAAGAGATAGTCAATTCCTTTAGCCACTTTTATCGAATCCAGACAGATACGTATATAAGTGTAGGACTTACATACCTGTAAATACACTTTAAGTATAGTCCTTATTCATAAATGGCGGCCGATTAATTATTATTTATATTCATGCTAATCAGCCTACCTAGCCTCATTTTAGAGTAAACATTCTTTGAATTTTGCACATGCTAACGCCACTTTTGGTGTAATTTTACGGTGGCTTCAAAGGAACATCATTTCTCCCACTTTTTTTTCTTATTTGCCGACTTACTTGCGATTTATTTGCGACTTATTTACGATTTACTTCCGACTTATTTGCGAGTTATTTACGAGTTATTTACGAGCTATTTACGACTTACTTGCGACTTTTTTGCGAGTTTATTACGACTACTTGCGACTTATTTGCGAGTTATTTACGACTTACTTGCGAGTTAAAGAAGGCCACGATACAAGCACACACAATGTCCTGCGGTAACAAGGCGAAACGACCTGATCACGTGGGACTCGGTAAGGTCCGCAATGCGTATGTATGGCTACAGCCTTTTGAGTGCTGGATAGCTGGTGGATTACTATCCATGACTTGAACTGTAAAACACTGGGAATTGGATCGAAACTAGTAAAGAAGCAAGGATACGTGTGGTACATTTGACCGATATGTCAGTTTGACCATCTTTTTTAAGCCACATATCGTACCATTGGCAGACACGCAGATTTACCCTGAATGAAATTGAATCAACCAATAGGAGCCACAGGTCCCTAAGCGCTTCAATGTGAACTTCAAAATGGGATTAAATGGTGGAAATAAAATAATTTCCTTTTTTTCCCTTTAATTTGTCTCTCTTATGGCAAGAAGAATGTGGTACAATACTGTCAATGTGGCAGCTTACATTTTTGTATTTTGTACTCTTCAAATTAGCGGTCCAGCCTGACGTTCGCCTTTCCAAATTAATCGCTCAGTCATGATCGTTACTGTATATTCGCTTAGGTTGTCACTTCATGTAAGATCATGTAATATTTCTTGACCTGTTACACTATTAACATTTTCATAATTTGGCATATCAGCCTTATCAAACACTAAAATGTCAATCAGATCCTTGGAGTCAGACAAACATTTTACAACTCGGGATGACGGGATGGATGATAATTATACCACAAGACAGAGCATTAGGCTATCCTACCAAAGGTTAAAATTAAATTCTGGGAAAAAATACCTTTCTTTTTAGTGGCGCGAAAATTTTAACGAACTCCCTGTAAATATAGTAAACGCAGATAATATACAGACTTTCTGCCGCCTAGCAAAACATTTCTTTTTATCATAACTTCTTAGTAACGTATTTTTAGCCTCTAATAGTAATTAGTATTGTATTTTTTATCATAGTAATTTTTTTATCTTATGTGTAATTAGTATAGTAATTTTTTTAATCTTCTTAAATTGTAAATAATGTAATTTTTTAGACGCAGGGCCCCTATGGATACTAGCCTAGAGCTGAATGGGCCACCCTGCTTAAATAAAGATTTACTCTACTCTATGACGAAAAACCACCACACATGACTCAATTCGTTATTCAACCATACAGATGAAGACGACTCTAAAATCTGCACTAGGGACCAAATCTACACCGTCACAATAATTCTTTAGTTCGTCTCAAGTGATCTCAGTAGAACATAAGGCACTCAAACAGAGGATGATCTGCCTGTGGCCAAACTACTCGGAATTTGCGCTCTCGCTATCAGCAATATAACCGTTACTCGAGCGCAGTTCGCTATTCCACACATTCCTCGTTTTCTTGTCTTAGCATCGCGGCCAGGATGTCAATGTGTTTTTTTGCAGAATCAAACTCGAGCGTGAAACAATGTTGGTCGACAAGATCGCTTGCTCTTGAGCTTTCACCATCGCCATAGCAACGTTTTCTTCGCAAAGGTACTGATCAGATCGCAAAATAAGCAGCTTAATTCTGTTCCTACCGTCATATTGTGATCTGCTGCTACTCTGGATTCAACCAAGTCAAGGTGATCTTAGCTTTTATAACATCCTCTTTGCAGGGGAACCGGTCAGTTACGGTTCTTACTGCATTCGCGCACGAGTCCAACAACAGGGCCGCCATTTTGACATTAACTATATCCTTAAATCCTTCATCTGTTGTGGCAGTGGCAGCCATTTCATAAGTGTTGTAAGCTTCCTCCTTAGTAGCTCGGCTAGTTTTTAGGATTTTTTGCAGCTGGCATTGAAGTGATTAAGGCGCTATAACTGTGATGAAGCTCTGCTTTATCAATGGGGGAGTCCTGACCTTCAAGACACACGCGCGCTCTTTCTACGCATGTCATTGCATTCCCATATTTCCCCTCTCGTTTGTAGATCGCCGTTAGAAGATTTTAACGCTCGTCCTCCAAGAATGCCAGGGTTTTTCAGATTTGGCTCTTGTTTTAGGACAATTTTTAATATTTTTTTGGCATCTTTTATATTGTTTTGAAAATAAAGGGCCATTGCCCGCTCAATCTGTAGACTCGCTTGCATGTCGGGATCGACTGCCAACGCAATCTGTTTGTGTACCATTTTCTCGTGTGCCACAAAATCCCCTACGTGTTGTAGATCTTTTCAGCTCAGTTATAACTAATATATAGCGTGCGGTATTCAAACATCCACGTTTTTTGGAATAATTGGCATAGAGAACAAATCATCTTGGTCACCTGTTTAAACACGTCATCATGGGCATAACTGTCTGCTTCGACTTCTTGAATATTTAACATGACAGAATTGTCAGTTTCTTCATCAGACGAACTATAACAACTCTTGCTACACCGGTTACAGCTTTGTACTTTCAATACTTCGGTATTAGAACCAATTAGAACCACATGACAACCCGAAATACAAATTTCGCTTCCCTCGACTTTAATATCCACGGTTGTCTTTGCTCTTTTCTCATGAAATGATGGTGCACGTGAACAGATTTCAACGTTAGAAGTGTCTTCCCTGTTTGGTTGGGATTCAACGCCATTCACGGGAGTGAAGAGAGGAGGAATTTGCTCTGTGATGTCCCTTGATTCCGCGCAAAGAAACATCAGCGCGGGCAAACGGCAATATCTTTGAAATTATTTATTGGAAAAGCCATCTGCTCAGTCTTTGAAACTAAATATCAATGGCCTCTAGAAAGCTTTCTATTGCTGTTCTGTGCCCTAAAAAGAAGACAACAAAATACAGGTAGTCTGGTTTACGTGGTCGGCGCATCAGTGGGAGCACAGGTCGCCCAAGCTAAAGATAAGAGAACAGTGTCACGGTATAAGCGGTATTGTGTTACAACGGCTCGATTTATAAAGGGTTTGTATGGGAACGCAACGGTTTATGTTTTAGAAGATATAAAATCGAATGTTTGTGAATAAAAACGACTTACCCTGTTGCTGTGTTGTATTCTTTGTAGTTTGCCAGCTTCTCAGGCCGGTTTGAAGGCGATTTTAGGCGAGTTTTAGTTTCGAGGTTTTTCCGTTAATATAAATAGGGAAAGGTCGGAAAGAAAATTTCAAATCCAATCACTGTACATCACTCGAAGATCGATAAATTCCGTTAAAATGCTCAAATCGCCTCAAAACTTCCACCAGTGTAATCTCAGATAGCGAATGTTCCCTCTGGTTGTATTTTCGGCTTCCAAATGCCGTTCTGACTGCAGATAAACTTTCGTCAGTTCGACACTCGCGTTTCCTGATAGCCGTTGGACGTTTGAACCACACACAAAATGGCGTCATGTCGACAAAATCACCCTACGCCTGGGAGGGCATGGACGTATTGTCATCCATACAAAATGACACTGCGGGGCCCGGAGAGGTCGATTGCCACACTGACTTTCAAATTGTAATTCGAAACTAAAAGTAAAGCCTTATTCTTCAAGCCAAACGGATTAAAAAGCAATTTCTATGCTGTTGAGTATCTCCATAGATTTATATATTTTTTCTCTGCTTGCTATTTTCGAAAAATATTGATTTAATCCGATATTTATCTGCTTTCAGTCGGACGGATCGATCGATTCCTCACTGGAATGTGACGGTTGGTCACGGTTAGCTAGCGGTCGACGTTTAGGCGGGAAATTTTCACGTGCTGGTTTCCGATTTCAAGTGACAATCGACCTCTCCGGTCCCCGCAGTGTCATTTTGTATGGATGACAATACGTCCATGCCCCTCCCAGGCGTAGGGTGATTTTGTCGACATGACGCCATTTTGTGTGTGGTTCAAACGTCCAACGGCTATCAGGAAACGCGAGTGTCGAACTGACGAAAGTTTATCTGCAGTCAGAACGGCATTTGGAAGCCGAAAATACAACCAGAGGGAACATTCGCTATCTGAGATTACACTGGTGGAAGTTTTGAGGCGATTTGAGCATTTTAACGGAATTTATCGATCTTCGAGTGATGTACAGTGACTGGATTTGAAATTTTCTTTCCGACCTTTCCCTACTAACGGAAAACCTCGAAAACTAAAACTCGCCTAAATCGCCTCAAACCGGCCTGAGAAGCTGGCAAACTACAAAGAATACAACACAGCAACAGGGTAAGTCGTTTTATTCACAAAACATTCGATTTTATATCTTCTAAAACATAACCGTTGCGTTCCCATACAAACCCTTATAAATCGAGCCGTTGTAACACAATACCGCTTATACCGTGACACTGTTCTCTTATCTTTAGCTTGGCACAGGGTACAGAGGAGTTCAATTTGATCGTGTAAAATGATCGGGCCACTGTTCTCTTTGAAGTAACGTCGCCGTATTGCGTTACGTTAAATATATACCGCAGGCCAAATTACTGTGGGCTCGGAAGATTGCGAAGGTCGTCTTACACTGATAGAATACGGATTTTCCTTTCTTTTCTCTCGGCACTTCGTGCCTCGTTGTCGGCACTTCGTGCCTTATTCGGAAAGCTTCGCTTTCCGAAGATAATTTGCGCCCGCGAGCCAGTGTTTGCGGCTTACGACATAAACAGACATTGCGGACGAATATCGATCAGGCGATCGAAAGGATATGGCAAATAGGAAAACATAAAACGGTTGAAATTGGATTCAGGATTTTATTGCACAAACAAGGATTTAGTTTACAAGGTAAAGACGTTAAAAGCGAGTTTTGTACGATCAAATTGAACTCCTCTGGACCCTGTGGCTTGGGCGACCTGTGGTGGGAGGGATCAATTTTCGCGAATATTTATGTTACGCGAACGTTACCCCTAGTAACCGGAAGTTGTGATAAAGTGAAAGTTTTACGCTGATGCTTTTAGCTTTACACTCTTCGTGATAACATTTTTACCACTAAGAACTGTTCAAAGTCTTGACATTAACTGATGTAAATTGACAGAATGATCAACCTAAAAATGATTAGGTTTAGAAACGGCAGATTTCTTTCGTGTATCGCAGGTATTAAGTTAAGACGAAATCCATTAGAAAATCGAGTAATATTTATGGCCAGTAGACAAAAATCTTGTACTACGACGCCATACACTTTCACGCTTAAACTAGACATTCATGAGCCATACCTTAACGGTATTTACCAAATAATATAACTCCACAATCCTTAATTGCTTTCCGCCTTGAGTTTCCTCCCGTGAATGGGTTGAGTCATGTTTATCCGATCGATGCTACGAGTATACAGTACACTGTAGATAAAAACACTTTCACATACCTTTGTAGACTTGTAAACCATGTAAACAGCACAACTAACCCTGATAAACTCGCTGAAAGTGAAAATGATGCACATTTTATGACCCACAAGGAAAACTTTCTTCTTCCATGACTATCTTTCGCTTTCCAGCTGCTTTCCAGCCTTCGATATCAGTTTGCCAACCTCGTCCCCAGGGCCTTCTCTCCTTTTTTTTCAAGATGGCGTCCAATCTCGTACCCAGAGTCCACGGTCTCCTCGGTCAGCGGGTCGTCGCCAGGTGAGACTCTGGGGGAATGGAATTTTTACACCAGAAATCTGGTATTCCGGTTGTTGTGCGCATGCTTAGCTCTAAAACGGAAGTCAACATTCTGAGACTGCGAGTCAGAACTTCACTCGTTCAATCTACAACTTTACGTCTCAACGTATGAACGAAATTGGATTATTCAAATGCTTCTTCGATGGAAGACAGCTCGACGACGAATAATGTTTATTTTGACAGGGCGATAGGGCTGTTTAAAAGCAAAAAATGTCGACTACATTCAGGAAATACAACAGATAATTCCGGTAAGTTTTTTTTATCATAATACCGTATTAAACTGTCCTTTTAAACTGAGGCAGCTCCATATTTTCGCGCCAAAACCATAGTTTCGCGTAGTTGGTAAAATGGATAGATTGGCCACTTTCAAGCAAGCAATTTCGTCCGCGTTGGAAGAGTTAGGATTAAATGTGGCACTGAAAGCAGAGCAAATGCTTGCAATAGAATCTGTTGTGTTAAACTCCAGAGACGTTCTTGCTGTTTTAACCCACTGGTTTTGGGAAATCGTTGATTTACCAAGTTCTTCCAGGCGTCTTTGACTTTATATCGGGACAACAACATTCTGCAGCTGTTAACAAAGATCAAGCGATGGTTTTGGTTGTTTCGCCTTTAAATGCTCTAATGCGAGATCAAATTTCTAAACTGAACGGGAAAGGAGTGTCTGCACACATGGTACAAGGCCAGTTTGTAAATGTAGAAGATAGCCGTGGAGAGGAATACCGCGCTAGTCTCCTCGATGAGTTCGTTAAAAAAACCGAGTTGCCGTATACTGTTTGTCCATCCAGAGGTCTGTGTAAATGATAAGAGTTTTCAGGCGATGCTGAAATCTCCTACTTATCAGAAAAGAGTTAAAACTGTTGTAGTGGATGAGGCACACCTGATCAAAGAATGGTAAGTGAAGCTTTAATGTTTACATTCTAGGCTAATAATGCCAGCCAGTTTGGGATTTTGTACAAATTTATGTTCCATTATTCTACAATGTTCCTTTATTTAGTCACAGGCGCTACCCCTCCCATGAACATGGCTATGCCGCCAGCCATGTGAAAGGCGGAATAGCTATTGCCGTCTACTTCCAAAATTTCATCTTCTACTTCTCATTTTAGGGAAAACCCTGGGACCCCCCTATCAAAAATTCCTGGATCCACCCCTGCAAGTGCACACCAATATACATGTAATAATATTTTTTGTTTATAATTCTTAATCATTATTTATCATACTTATAGTATGTAATAATATTGCTTGTTTTGAAATGATGGTGGTTTATTATTGTTAATGGTCATCACAACCTAAGACTGGCACTAATTTTAAACAGTGCGGTCAGCATTTCAATTTACATAATTATGTATTCAGTAATTTCTCATTTTGTTTCTTATCCTGTTTAGGGATCATTTCAGACCAGCATATGGGAAACTGGATATTCTTAGCAGCATATTTCCTAATGTACCACATGTTTGCTTTAACTGCCACAGCAACAAAGTCACACAATCAATAATCCTTGATTCTCTTAAGCTCGATGAACCAATAATAATCATGACAAATCCTGATCGAAAGAACATTTTTATGAGTGTAAGGTCAGACCATCATCAGGTGAAGACAAGCTAGATGCAGTCCTTTCACCCCTTGCAAATGAGTTAAAGGAGAAGCAAATTGACATGCCATTGACTATTGTTTATGGTAGTCCTGGCAACATGTTCGGATGCATTTTTGTTTTTCAGTCAAAGTCTAGGAAAGGATCAGTACTATCCTGCTGGTGCTGATCATATATCAAAAATCGTTCGTTTGCTCAGTTTCCATGCACAATACCCACAGCATGAAAAGGACCGCATTCTGGATGAAATTGTACAAGGAGTGTGTAAAGCCAAAGTGCTTTTTGTCACTGTTGCCTTTGGCATTGGTGTAGATGTCCCTAACATCAGGAGAGTACTACACATTGGGGTTCCTAAGACAATGGAGGAGTACTTTCAGGAGACTGGAAGAGTAGGAAGGGATGGGGAGAATGCAGTTGCCACCCTGTATTATAATGGCCGTGATATTGCCACAGGAAAACATTCGGTGGATAATGTGATGAGGCAACTAGCCACTTCACAGACCTGCAAGAGAGAAATAATTCTACAGTATTTTGGACATGAAATACCCAAGAGAAGCGACTTGCATTCCTGCTGTGATTATCACAAAGTAATATGTGATTGTCAGACTTGTTTGGATACACTTTTTGAAGAAATGGATGGTTGTTCCATCACGTTTGCTCCCATAGAAACTTTAACAGATTACTCGTCAGCTGAAGTGTGTGTGACACCAGAACAAAAGAAAGCCATTCGTGTTGAACTTGAAGCTTACCGTGCTTCACTTAAATCTGGAAAGTCATGTGTGGGGGGGCTAACCCTAACAACAGGTTTAAGTCTTCAACTAATTGATCTAACTATTGCGCACTGTCACGAGCTTGACTCTGTAGACACAGTACAAGATGTACTGCCCGTTTTTAGGCAGGGAAAATGCTGCTATTATTTATAGCATTGTTTCGAGGCATATTCATTAAATTATGAAATATTTCATAAACAGGTGAACCAAATCAGGCTAGCTACAGGAACAACAGTTAACAGTTAAACTCTACAATAGAGGATAACGGCCCGGGGGGGGGGGGGGGGGGGGACTCCCGTATAAAAGTGATGGGGGTGATCGCCTGAAATTTTGAAAAGAACCCCTAAAAGGTACCAAAATCTTGTTTGTGGGCGTGGCTCAAATTAATTTTCACCCCTAAGAGGTACCAATTCTGAGACAAAAACTAGTCCCTGTTATATATTTTTTCCAGCTTAATACCCTAAAAGGTACCCGAATAACTCTAACGGCAGTCATTTTAGATTTTAACACCTCGAGCGGTACGTACCAAACCACAAATTTTAACCCCTAAAAGGTACTGCGATCACCCCCATCAGTTAATTATCGGAGAAACATCGGGAGTATATTCCCAATGTTCTTGATCGTAGGCATCCATGTATGAAGAATTTCGGTTCCACCATCCCTGTTGATGTTGTTTGGATGTAGTGTCATGGCCTCTTAACCTTTTGAGTGTACCAATGAGGGTCTCTGTCAATAAACGTAACCTCATTCCAAATAGGAAAGTGCCCGGTCTGGTTGGCATGTTCCGAAACTGCGGAGTTCTGAGTATGAGCAAGCCGTATGTCTCTGTCATGTTCCTTTATTCCGTCACGCATTGGTCTCCCTGTTTCACCAATATACACTTTGCTGCATTCACATGGAATCTTATAGAAAACACCGTCTTGTTGAGATGGATCAAGGGCTTTTTTTTGCTGTTTCAACAAGGCAAAAAATATGAATTTGAAGCAATGCACCTGCAATGCAATTCACCATCACTGCTTCTTTATTAATATAGGGTAAAACCGCAGTGGATTGAAATTGCTGCACAGGTTCTTCCTTGGTTGTTGGCTTCCATATCGTTAGAAACAAGAACTGCTGATAAGCTATTCATCTTGCTTAGCTGGGTTTGACAGCGTCCTTCAGTCACACCATGTGTGGTGTCAGATTTGAAAATAAATACTATAATTATGGCATCTAAGGATTGTCTTCATCATCATCATCATCAGCATCCATATCATTTAACACAGGTAACACATCATCATCATTATCATCATCATCATCATCATCATTGTCACTGTCATCATTGAGGTATGGAGTTGCTGCCATCTTTCTCTTGTTTTTAGTAAGCCACCGTTCCAACAGAACAGGGTCAAGTTGATCTAGGGGACTTTTACTCATATTGGGAAATGCCTTGTGGAGCCTATCGGGTGAAAATGTGAATGGCTTCAGGCTGCGCAATGATGCTACCATTTCTTTGACATCTTCTTTGCAATCCCATATGTATGGGAAGTGGAGTTTTTTGGAAACTTTGCTTTGATCATCAAAGTTTCCCCTACAACCTGTTGACTGTACGATGCCTGTGTAGAGCGTGTCACTGCTTTCAAAGTTTTGTTTCCGCGTAGATCGTGTAATGACACTTTGTTACCTTTTACAAGGTGTTCTTGCTTCAGGTCATTGGCGTAGTTTTTACCATCACCACCTTTTGGATTGACAAACATTCCATGTATTACTCTTTGTGCCATCTTTGCACTATAAAGAGCACGACAATTTGTTATCAGGCGCATTGTTTCAAATGCATATTTTTTGCCTCGTTTGCCTGCTCTATTGAAAAGCATCAGCATTTTCCAATTTCTCATCATGCGCTCTCCGTCTCCTTCTCTTTCAGTGTTGTCCAGCTGCATGAGGAAGACTCCCAGCTGAAGAACTTGGAGCCCATGATTAAAGATCCTGTCTTCCTGGCCATTTGCTGGGAGATCAGTGACTGGAGAAGGCAGGGGTTCAGAAGCCTCTGGACAAGAATTCGATGGTGGATGATTTCCTGGAGGTGCAACAACTCTCACAGGCTTGGCAATGAGATGTTTAGGCCACTTTATGCATTTACCTTTCCAGAGCTGGAACTATTTTTACCAATGACAGTATTACATGCACATCTAACATGCTTCCAGGATCCTCACTGGCCTGACTGGAATCCATTTTAAGCATTTTCCCCACTGCCATCAATTGCTTGTTTTGTGTTAAGAGAATCACACCATCACCTGTTAATTAAGGAATTGATAGAAATTTACTTTCCAATTTGAAACTTAATGTCTATCATATCTCAATGGAAGTGTGCATCCTGTATGTCTCCCTTAAAATTGTAAAAGAGTAGGCAGGTGCATTTTCCATATATTTCTTCAAAAAAATGACAGACACTCTTTTGGTTCAAGGCTTGATGCTTTAATGAGCGTAATGCTAAGTATATCGCTCACTGTCACGACCTTGAAAATTGAAGATACATGTTAAGTAGTAAGTAACAGTCTGGTTATATGTACATTTGAAGGTTAATGAACATAATGTCAGAGTTTAGTTAACAAGTGGAGGTGAATAGTGACAGATATCTTCCACCACTTTTCACCGACACTGAGGTGAATAATAATATTTCTATATTGCTTTTAGCATACATGTTTACATGGTTTTAAAATTTTTCAAGCCAGCTTGATTTTTTATTCTCCTTTGTCTAATATTCATTGCCGTATTAATCTGAAATAAAATAAAATAAAATCAAACTGGTTTGAAAAAATTTTAAACCAAAAATAAATTTAAACCACAACAAATATATAAGCCAGCCCAAAATAGTTATTTATTTTCTGAAAAAACGGTGAAAAACCATTTAAAAGTAAAAATAATGAACATCTCTTTACCACCCTAGGAGCATGGTTTGGATCCATGCAGACATAATATTTTCATTTGCCTTGATTTTTGTCGTGATTGCTAAAACCTGTGCAGTCAGTGCTAATTAATGCATGTGTTACCGAACAGATTTAAGTTGTTCTTGAACAGCGTGACAGAGGAAAGATGATTCCAAAATGCGGTTGAACTTGCTTTAATGTGAACTGAATGAGTACAATTCTCAAGTGTTGGTGTACAGTTTCTTACATCATTGAGCTTAGCTCTATACAAATCGAGCTCCGTTCTCAACTAAGTTCAACTCAACTCAACTCAAAAACTCACTTGCTGTTAACAAGTGCTTCTATTTATGCCTAAATTACATATTCATAAATAACTACTGTTAACACTAAAGATAAACAACTTCGTTTAGGTCTTATGAGGTAGTTTCAGCTGCTAGTGGTCTCCGAAAGAAAAGAATCTTAAATGAGACTAGTTATGTTTACTTGTGCAAAAATTCTGTATTTCAAGAAATAACTCGAATAAGGAATTCTTAAAGAGTAAAGTAAACGGACGGGTATTGAGATGTCAACTTTTCATAAGTTGCCATCAAAGAAAGTTAAGTCTAAGATGAGGAAGGCATTGATTTTAGGCCTTAAGTTCACGAATCGAGAACAAAGAACTTAGAAGGTGTTGAAAACATGGAGGGAAGCTAGGTTTTAATAATATACAGAAAATGTATTAGTATGCGAACTTTCCTCGAGAAGTGCGAGAGTTTCGCGGGTCAAGATAAATAGTTCGTTATACTTTTATTGAAAAGGAAATTGCTTATTTAGAAAGCTTGCCATCTTACGCAAATTGCTTAATTTTTAATCACTTGTTTAGAAAACTTCGACAGCTGAAACTCACTCTGTAATTAAGAAACGATAGCTATGAAATTACAATTTGATATTTTGATTCAAAAGAACTATAAAGTTCGACGTTTTATATATTTTTAAACCCGTCACCTGAAACGTAAGATTTATTTCTTATCTTAAATACCAAAAACTACTAAACATAATATTAACCCAAAATATGCTCTTACATATTATTCCCCTTTTTAAGTAAGTCGCCTCCTGGCGACTAAACAAACGAAAATATACGATTAAAATAATAATCAATGTAATTTAGTTAAATGTAAAGTAAAGTTCATTGTCTACAAAGTTCAAGCAGGGAGTCAGTGTTTCTTGATAATGCAGTGAAGATCTTCAGAATAGTCCCAGTAATAATAGTTGTTGCACACTTGAAAATAGTAATGATGGTTGTAGTACACTTGAAATCTCTGAATTGTGAGAATTGTTCCATTGCTGTGGCTATAATCAGTTGGTTTTTTTTACTTGAAGTTGACAACTTGAATAATCAGCTGTAAAACAATGCGTTGAGATGCACATGCGGTATAAGCAAAAGCATGAATGAGTTGCTTGTTGGATCAGCTTGAAGGTGCTAGTTTGCAACCGTTCTTGATATCCTGCATAGTTGTATTTCATCAACTTGGCATAACAACAACTGTCCATATATGAATAACGTGCGCAAGGAAATACTGAGATTCCACAGAATGTGTCCAGAGTTGACTTGTATATATAGGAGGTGTGCGTTTGATGAATCTTCGTAATGTTGAACTTGTTTTGTTGAGATGGTGTGAGTATAGGCAGGTCAAGTTGTATAGGGGAAAAAACCCAAGCCAGGTTAAAGTTAACTATCTAAATTGGTGGCTAACTACCTTGGTGAAAATAATGTCAAAAGAGAAAGAAAAAAAATACATGTGCTGCTCTGCAGTCACTGATCATGATGTTCATTCTCAACCAGTTTGGATTATGATGAATACAAACGTTCTCAAAAGTTCTCGCTTTTTTTATTTTTATTCGTAATTCAGATGTGAATTGTTTCATACTTTCGAGCAAGGAAACTTCTTAGAATCATTAAAACATGTTTTTGAGTCCAAACTGCAATACAAGTGCACATTTAGACTTTATCAGGTGGTTTTCGTTTTCTGCATATCTTGTAAGTGTAGGGTGGTGGCAACCCCTGTGTAATTGCCGGATAATTCAGTTTAGAATGAAACAGTTGATCGCCGTTAATGAGTGCATTTTGGCCACTCATTAACTGGATCGCTGATGTCCTCGTTAAAGACAGGTGGATGTTTTGTCAAAAGTGGAGTTTCTCTCCACGAATTTGACTTAAAAACGCTGGACGTTGCATCGATATCAATAGAACATGTGAGGTTTTCATCCAAATTAGAGCAATTGCTTGTTGTTTTGTGTGACCTGTATTGAATCCTGAAGTGAAATAGACTGTTCCTGTTTGACTTTGTCATCAAAACAACATTTGAGCTTGTCGGCGCAGCTAAGTCATGCTGGTTTGCGATCGTTTCATTAGTGGAAAACTTGTTGCTATCAGCTGTTTCAAAACAAACATGTGAAATTGGGGCAGTATTTTCAAGTTGTTTGTCACTGGATTCTATTGGCTCAATGTGAGTCCATTCTTCATCATCGTCAGTCAACTGATTAAGACAGTTTTGTGGTGTTATTGATGTGACCTGGAAGAGTTTCGTCTGTGATTTGTTCATTATTTGTTATGGTAAACAACTTAAAGATTTTCTCCTTCATTTTGAATATTGAGATTGCAACTTCCTGGTTTGGCTTTGTTTATTTTGTGTGTTACGATAACTATTCACAATTTCATCCTGTCCTAGTTCGATTGTTTTCAATTTGACGGTTTCCATTTTAATTTCTTTACAAGAAGTAATTGGTTCCTCGAAGAAAATGGAGTATGTTCAATAATAACGTCATTATGCTGTGGTTCTACAGTTGTAAAGTTTAGTTCAATAACTTCCTGTACAGTAAAAACATGTTCACTAGCAGGTTCTACTATGGTAATATTTGTTGGAAATTCATGTTCTTCAGAAATAGTACTAACGTCATATGCGATTTGGTTCTGCCGTGCATTTCGTTTGAAAGCGGCGTCAATAGATTTAGCATCCATTCTGGTTTCAAGAGCAGAAACAATTGTTTCCGTAGTGGTTTCGTTCAACAAACTATGTTCTAGTTGTTTTGGCAATTCAAGACAATTATCCTTGCTTTCTTGTGTTTCAACGGTGGGGTTTCCAAGAGATTTATCTATGATTTCATGGACTTTCAGAACAAGTCCGCTTCCCTGAACAAAATGGCTCAGAGGGTACTATTTCATTATTAGAAAAGTCTATAAGTGGGGCTATATCTTCTGCGATATGTAAAATGATTTGTGGGACATTCTTGGAAAATGTTGAAACATTGAAAATGGAAGTGTCATTGATTGTTTCATTACTAGGTGAAAGTTTGTTGGAAAACATGTGATCATTGAAATCAATGTCTTTTAAATCTGGATGTACAAGTTGTGGCATGCAAATTTGCTCACTGTTTACTTTGAAAGTTGTTAAATCTATTAATTGACCAACTGGAACATGGTGACTATTACTATTGTCGCTATAAGACTGGATGTGAAAAGCATGCTTCCTAATGTCGATATTACTAGTATTTCTAGTTATTTCTGTGTCCTGTTCGGTTCGTGCGAAACTAATATTTGCGGGATAAACGGTAACTTTCTGAGATTCAGTAACTGAAGTGTTCTCTATAATTTCGCTACTAGGCGTTTCATGACTGTTATAGTCGCATTTTGAGATGTCTTCATTATTCTCTTGTCGAGTTTTATATTCGTCCGCGATTAAAAGTTGTTTACGCGAGTATTGAACAGAATTGTCATCTAGTGTTGAAACTAGGATATCTTTTCCAGCATTGAAAGGAAGCTATGCTTTGAGGAACATTTATAGTATTTATTTCTAAACTATTCGAAGTGGAAATTGTTGTGACCAGTACTCTGGATTTCATCAGCAAAATGAACTTGTCGTTGGTTAGGATTAGGTGTGAAAGTCTCAGGTAAGTTGCTATGTTCTGAATTTACTAACGTTGGTTGCCGAGATTGTCGCTTTTCCGCCTGTTCTCTTTCTTTGCGTTGCGTTCGGCCATTTGTGTGGATCTTACGGCGCGAATTGCGGCGCGCTATCAGTTATTACTTCATTAGCGCTTGTAGCGGGTCTGTTCGGGACAACAGACTCGTGCGTTAGAGTTTCAGCGTGCTTTCTAGCGATGTTGTATCTTGTGAATTAGTATGTGTTAAAGTGTCATCTACAGTGGTATTAGAACATATGTCTAATGAATGATTCTGATAAATGGTATCCTGTTCGTTGTTAAAAGAATCATGAGTTAATTCGATCTCACTAACGTCCCGATCAAGGGAGATCGAATTTAGTTTAAAGCTGGCTGGTTAGAAGGGTTTGAAACTCGTTGTTGATAACCCCCCGAAGGTGTAGTTGCATTATATCTGGCGTTATAAGGTCTGTTTGGCGGTGGAATTCTAGGATCCCTGTTTCGTTGATCAAATTGCCGTTTTCGACATACATCAATAATGTGACCAGTTCTTTTACAATAATTGCAAATTGGTTGGCCCTGAAAAGATCGCCTAGGCCGGTAATCTGGTCGTTTAGTTTCCTGATTCCTAGTTCTACGCAATTCTTGGCGAATTTGTTCAGAAACGATCTGAGCTATTTCGTCCCTCCCAAGGGGTTTATCACGCTTAAACTGCGAATCCGAGTTGTTATTAAATTGCGGCGAGTTATAAGCAGCTACGCTCGGCGGTGTAGCGAAAGCAGAGGATTGCAGTTGAGCGAGTGCAGCTAGAATTTTCCTCGGATCTGTCCGTGACCTTAGGACTGGGCAAGCGACTCTCTGAGCCTGCCCTGGACTTCAGCCTCCGAAAAAGAACTTGGCTGTTGTAAGATGACATAGTTTTTTATGTCCGGTTTCAACCCCTGAATGAAATAGTTTCAAACATTCCGCTGGCGGTAAATCTATTCGCTGCGATAGTCGACGGATTACAGCGGCAAATTCCGCAACAGTCTCCGTAGAGAGCTGTTTTCTAGCGCTTAATTGCTGTCGTAAAAACCCATATATCAGATGAACTATGAAATTGTTTAACAAGTGCCTCAGAAAGTTGAAGAAAGGTGAACTCAGCTTAAATTCGGAAGCATGTTTACCCAAGCGCTCGCGTTCCCCGTCAACAAAAAGCGGTAAAATTTCTGCTTTGCGCGCGTTTTGAGAATTTATAAAGTTAGCCGCCCTATTGAATTGCGCTATAAACAATTTTACATCGTCATTCGCATTCCCCGAAAACTTTGGCATTGCTACTGTTTGAGCGCCTGAAAATGTCGGAGTAAGATGTGATTGCTCTAAACGATTTCGTCAAAGCATTCATGTTTGTGTGCCATTGTTTCGGCGAACATCTTACTCTGGTCTGAAAGTAATTTTGCGAGATCCTCGTTACTCATTGCCATAGCGTCAGAAACAACTGAATCTGGATTATTGGAATTAAAGCTATCTGACAGAAAAGACGAAGGAATTTCTAGTTCTCCGCTTTGATCAAATTGTGCCGTGCTAATGCCAGAAAATAAATTCGGTGTTGGCAAAGACAATTGAAAGTTTAACGGTAAATTAGCGTGTGCGGTTTTGTCACACGATCCGTCGCAAAATTTCTTCGATTTTGTTTTGGTTGGTTTTGTGGTTGATTTTCCCCAGCAATTTTCGCTTTGCTTCTCGTCAACAGTTTGCGTTGTTGTGAAATTAATCATGAAAAGAGCATGCGATATTACTAGTTGAATGCATCAAAATCTGGTTTGTAACTCTCTTAAGACAATAGATGTATATAAACTGCTTTGTTTATAGGGCGCGTGGCCCAGGGAAAACCCAAAAGCGGAGATTGAACATCATAGATCGTAAAATAGAAAACTTAAAATCAATTGGAACAGAAAACGTTTGCTGCTCGACAACAGTGCTTTATCGCGATAGCGCGATTTGCTAAGCGTTGTCGCTACGTATGTTAGAATTAGTGGCTTGGTTTTACCCCGTTAACTCAACGCTCACACAGTTCATCAGCATAATGTACTCACGATTTGAAGGATGCTTGCTTGCGGCGGAAAGTCACGAAGATCTTGAACCACGGATTTCTCTCACCAGAATCTGTTACCGAACAGATTTAAGTTGTTCTTGAACAGCGTGACAGAGGAAAGATGATTCCAAAATGCGGTTGAACTTGCTTTAATGTGAACTGAATGAGTACAATTTCCTCAAGTGTTGGTGTACAGTTCTTACATCATTGAGCTTAGCTCTATACAAATCGAGCTCCGTTCTCAACTAAGTTCAACTCAACTCAACTCAAAAACTCACTTGCTGTTAACAAGTGCTTCTATTTATGCCTAAATTACATATTCATAAATAACTACTGTTAACACTAAAGATAAACAACTTCGTTTAGGTCTTATGAGGTAGTTTCAGCTGCTAGTGGTCTCCGAAAGAAAAGAATCTTAAATGAGACTAGTTATGTTTACTTGTGCAAAAATTCTGTATTTCAAGAAATAACTCGAATAAGGAATTCTTAAAGAGTAAAGTAACGGACGGGTATTGAGATGTCAACTTTTCATAAGTTGCCATCAAAGAAAGTTAAGTCCCTAAGATGAGGAAGGCATTGATTTTAGGCCTTAAGTTCACGAATCGAGAACAAAGAACTTAGAAGGTGTTGAAAACATGGAGGGAAGCTAGGTTTTAATAATATACAGAAAATGTATTAGTATGCGAACTTTCCTCGATGAAGTGCGAGAGTTTCGCGGGTCAGATAAATAGTTCGTTATACTTTTATTGAAAAGGAAATTGCTTATTTAGAAAGCTTGCCATCTGCGCAAATTGCTTAATTTTTAATCACTTGTTTAGAAAACTTCGACAGCTGAAACTCACTCTGTAATTAAGAAACGATTAGCTATGTGAAATTACAATTTGATATTTTGATTCAAAAGAACTATAAAGTTCGACGTTTTATATTATTTTTAAACCCGTCACCTGAAAACGTAAGATTTATTTCTTATCTTAAATACCCAAAACTACTAAACATAATATTAACCCAAAATATGCTCTTACATATGTTTTTGTTATTATAATTGAACACAATAAAATGTAAATTAATAGTGATTTTACCAGTACATTTTATTATTCATCGATAAATTGTAATTTAACAGAAAAGTTTTCAATGGAGATGCTTTGAAAAAAAATAAAAGAGCAAAATATCTTGGACATTTTTTGTGCTTTTTAATTCTAGACTTCTCTTGACTTATTGTGATAGCCTAGTTTACACAGAAATGGATGTTAAGACGATTTCCGCTGGACGTTCGAGCAAAAAGTGCAACAAATTAAAGTTACCCGGAAAAAATACTCATAGCACGGTAACATTATGAATACAGTTAAGAAG
The DNA here is from genome assembly GCA_029204205.1 of Desmophyllum pertusum. Taxonomy (NCBI): domain Eukaryota; kingdom Metazoa; phylum Cnidaria; class Anthozoa; order Scleractinia; family Caryophylliidae; genus Desmophyllum; species Desmophyllum pertusum. The sequence goes on from MU827324.1 coordinate 611,165, forward strand.
AAATTATCGATAAATTAGGCTCCCAAGCTGACCCCGCGAGAGAAGTCATTACATATTTTAATTAAAAAGACGCTTCTTGTCAGTTCAAACACAAATGGCGTGCGTTTTTATCATTTTTTACGAGGTTTGACATTAATTTTCTCGAGAATGCTTGAGAATTTAATTGCGGCGGTCACTTGGAGAAGTGAATTAAAGTGATATGTTTCAAATAGTATTCAAAATGTTACCGTGCTATGAGTAGATTTTAGTAATTAATTTTTGCACTTATTGCTCGAACGTTGAGCGGAATCGTCTTAAATACCTTCATGGAATGTATGTGAAGGGTCTTGACAGCAGCACAATGAAGAGAGTTCAGGAGGTGTAGACACTGGAGGTAGAACTGTAGCAGTGGCTAGGGTGTCTGTGCAACCACTGGGGCTCTTGCAGGTTGCTGAGCGGAACAGCAGTTGGTGGTACTGCTGGATATACATAAATTTATATAATTATTAGAGTGTAGCCCTGCCTTACAGTCACATGTTTTGCTTTTTTTTGTTTCTTGACTGCTCTTGAAATATTGTGATTGCCTACATGTAGTTTACAGAAATGGCTGTTTACCTTCATGGGATGTTTGCATTGGCTCTCGCACAGCAGCAAATGAAGAGAGAGCAGGAGGTGCAGACACTGGAGGTAGAACTGTAGCACTGGCTAGGGGTGTCTGTGCAACCACTGGGGCTCTTGCAGGTGCTGAGGGGACAGCAGTTGGTGGTACTGCTGGATATACATAAATTTATATTATTTATTAGTGCATGCAGAATGTCCTATATTATATGACTCACTTTCTAATCAAAAACAGTTGTATCAATTTTATACTAGTCTACAAATGTTTACATTAAACCTGTGTTATTTATTTTACCTGCTTGATGGTTTCTTTGCTGAGCTTTCTGCGCTTGTTGGAGACGCCACACCTTTTCAACATCAAGTTCAGGAGAATGTATTCATCTACAAAGGTGCCAATTGTGTCATTCAGAAATTGGACTTTCTTCTGTCGTGAGCGCATGCAGAGTGTGGCACTGTTATGTTTGTTGGCGTACTCTCCATGCTGTCCAAACCCGCCCATTCCATGAAGGCCTCACACAAATAAGATTTGGTGACCTCATGCATAAACTCAGCCGCAGCTTTGTAGTTCTTCTTGACATCTGAGGAGACATTTTTCCCCCCAGCTTTTGGCGAAGGTGGTAAAGCGTACCCACATCTCTTGCAGAGGCAGTGTTGTAAAGTTGATCCCAGATATACTGCAATTTGAGATATAAGTTAAATTCTAACTAGCGATTAATTGCACATGTACAACTAATTAAAAATATTAATTAATATAATAATTGTATGGGTTAACACTCAGGTGGTTTTTTAACTTCTAAAGGTTTGGCCGGGGAATCTAGTGGGTATTAATACCACCATATATACATAGCATTATTAATACCAAAATGGATATAATTATTACTGATTGCCTTTGTTTACATAGAATTTAAGTTGTATTAATTGTGCGGTTCCAGAAAATGTGCATAGTACCCACCCAAAGGAATGAAAATTCTGAGGGGGTGGGGTCCCTAAGTAAAAATTTGCAAAGGAAAGCTGCATTCAATGAATCTAAACTGGAAATATCCTGGAGGGTGGGGGCTTTCAAACCAAAAATCCTTCCATGGGGAAGGATGGATATTTTTCTGGAACGCATAGTATTAAGTGGGCTGAATATAAGAGAAAATATGTGTCGTCGGACAAACCAAACTGTCCGTTATAAGAGGGTGTCCGTATTAACGAGTGTCCGTAAAGCGGAGTTCCCCTGTATATTTAAATGGAGAAACCAGAATAATATTATTGTAAGTCTCCAGTAGCATGAACTGTCTGTGTCCAGGCGAAGGAGGTAAAACAATCTATATATAAACTGTACATGAGGGTGTGCACTCCCAAAGGGTGCAGTTTTTGAGCTGTTAAAAATAATGATGGTGTTAAACATTTTGTCCAAATAGGGTATATCGATCAATAATGCATTTTACATGTAATTTGAAAGGGTAGGGTTTTGAGCTCTGAGCCACACCTCCCCAGTTGGCCACCCCAGTTGAGTTGGCATCTGTTAAAATTAATATATGGATATACTTAATTTTGCAACTTTATATATAGGGAATCCAAAGGCAATGAAAAAAGAAATTAACTTACACCAAAGAATGAATGCTTGGGCATTGCCAAACTGGCAAGGTCCTTCAATGATGTGCTCAAATCGGTCTGCTTTGTAGTCGTCATCCAGCCCCGAGTCTGTCTCTTTGCTGCGGTTAACCCACTTTCACGTCCCAGCAGATCTCCAATCAAAGGTTACATGATGGCTCCTTCAAACCTGTGATGCATGTTGGGCTAACCCTGAGCTTGCAGTGGCATATTAGGGGGAAGTTGCTCTGGTTTGAACATCAAATACCTTGCATCAGAAACTGGGTCAAGTAGTCAGATACTGACATACATCACCAATCTTGTTTTGAGTTAACATGCGACCACTGGCAGACCTCAATGATTTTCTGATTGGCTTGGCCTTTCCTCTGAGTGTGGGTGTGTGATGTGTTTTGGCACCTCAATTTTGAGAGATTGAAGAGCAAGTGAAGTACTCTACCAGCAATCTCTACCAACCAGCACAATGTAATCTTTTCTCTGATCTGAAGCTCACTCTTGGAGCATGCAGATAAATTAGCGCATGTTATCAAAGAAGTCCGTTGATGTCTTGAATGCTAGAGCCTTGTGTCGCATCGAAAACGGCATGCACCTTGACACACCCTGTCCAAGAGAGGTTAGGTACTGGTGATCCAGTTGATATCCCGAGTTTTGGTATCCTTTGACAATGATGTTCGTCAAGATTCTGAGTCAAAATTGTCAAAGGTCACCCTCAATTATGCCTTGCACGGACCCTTATCTCGGAATTTTCATGATCACTATGTCCATCACCAAGGGTCATCTAACATGTGTGCGGTATGGTTCCGAGATTGTGCTAAACTCATGTAGTATACTGCGATCGATCAAAAGTCTAAATACATAGGAAATATATTCAAACATTACTAAATATCTTAATTGAATGGTGGAAATTAATATTAGATAATAATAATTATTATTATAACTTTATAATTATTATTATTATTATTTTTGAATAAACTGTTGCAATAAATATTATTTAATTAATAAAACTTGCTCTTAAATCAAATTTAATTAAGTGCTGGCTGCCATATGCATTGTATTTAAGCTCTAAAGACAACCTGCAATATATACATGAAATAGGTTGTTGATACAGGTTTCCTGTCAATAGAAATAGTCAACCAAATTTCTATCTAGCAATTTAATATTAAAGTTTGAGGTGTTAAGCTTTAATAAATAATGTTAGATTTTAAAAAAATATTTATGAAGTCAATGTCTACATTTTAAAACTGTGTATCGATCTGTCTAAATTTTGTTTCAGTGAAAATCAACTAAACAAAAAATAATTTAATGGATAAAGTATGTTGTTAATAGTGTAATGAAAGCAATTCATTGTCACGGTTTATTAATAATGTTTGTTTAATTAATCAATCACGTGACTAATAATGCAAGGGAAAATCTTGATCAGTGCGTTACGGCCAGACAAAACAAACAGCTAGTCACGTGTGACTCTGAGAATTAAACATGATAACGAGTTTATGTCACTTAATGTGGCAATGAGCCCAGCAGGCAGGACATTTACCTTTACTAGTTGAGGGTGCCAATTCCAGATGAAGTCAATGACTTTTTTGAAACAAGGCTTAGTTCCCGTCCACCGGGCATAGCATTCATCACTCGGCATATGCAACACACACTGGGGGACTTGATTTCCTTCTCTTTCACAACTGAGTACCAACTGACAGTGGCAATGACATCTAACAAGTCAAGGGGCATCTCCTCTTTCATCTCTTCCAATAATACTAGCCCAGGCTAAAGTTTCTCAAGCGATGATTTGGTGTCTTGTCTTGGGACATGTCAAAATTGAAGGGCCATGTTTTCCATGCTTCCTCACACAGAGATCACGGGACACTGGTCATCAATTCTCTTCCAAAGAACAGATACTTCATACATGACTTTACACTTGGGTAGTACCATAGATCTGCTTTAGCTATCTCAGTGGGGGTATCTTGTCTCCAATGCATGCCACAGACTTCAGTATTTCGTCCATTTGTAATGTGTAGTATATTGGCATGCTTTGGACAGCTTTTAAGCGAGAGAAAAAAAAATTCAGTTAATTTATTGTTTTAAACATTGATATAAATCCAACCTTTCCCTATTCTCATTCAATCTGTTTGACATGAGGGGGGCTGAGTGATTATTTCACTTTTCAAGGAGGGCGGGGGGGGGGGGGGCTACTTATTTAAATGGATGAACCTGGGGCTGGCTACTTTATAATACTGAGGGAATATGGTTGTAATTAATAACACCAAGGTATAGTGTATTTAATCTGTACATAGTATGTGCAAAAAGGGTGTTATCATTTTAGACAGTTTGGTGTGCCAAATAAGATATTAATAGATGATAAATTTAATTTAAAAAGTACCTCTGAATTTTTGAAAAGCACCACCTTTTTCTTTAGAATTTTCTATGGATGAAGCATCTGTTTGCACATTACAAATCTTGGGTGGCTCATCCATACAGGTGACACTTTTCATCTTGCACAAAAGGGACATGCGCTGCTAAATTATATATAAAAAAAACCAAATTAAATATTGAAAAACTAAAGCGGTCAGCTTGGAGATATCCAGGCAGGGGTGTGTTAAGGAGGGTTGAAGTTAGTGTACCCCCCAGGTGGGGTTGTATTGGTAGGAGTTAAAAAATTTATATTGAAAATACTAAAGGGATGTAGCCTCGAGACCGATATCCAGGCAGGGGTGTGTGTAAAGCAAAGGGGTCGAGCAGTTCATTTACAAAAAATTGTGTGAAGTAAGATAGATGATAATTAAATTTGGTACCTCTGAATTTTGAAGCCCAGTATTCTTTTGAATTTCCATGGTTTGAAGCTCTGTTTTCCTCACAAATGTTGGGTGGCTCGTCCATATTAGTAGTACAGGTGACACTTTCATCTTGCACAGAAGCGACATGTCTGTAAATATATATATTAAAAAAACAATTAATATTGAAAAGTAAAAAGGTAGCTTGAGATATCCAGGCAGGGTGTGTCAAGGGGGTTGAAGCTGTACCCCCCAGTGGGGGTGTATTGTAGCGGTTATGTACCCCTTGAAATTTTCTGGGGTACATGTCCATTGGGACTCGTACCTTTAGTATTCTTTTAATTATAACCCACCCCCTACCTAAAATCCGCGATCCCCCTTTATAACGTAAAGCCTCAAATTCCAATGAGCAGATTGACAGGTTTTCATTCACAGTTTTTTTTTGTCTTCGCAAAGTGGTCACTTTTCAGGCCCGCTGCTCTCTCTCTCCAGTCCGGTATTTCCCGAACACAGTGTGGCTGGTAATTATAATCGAGCCTACAAGCTAAGGACACTTGTCACAGAAAATTTGTACAAATTTCCCCACTTTCACGAGTAATAATGAATGAACCACCAAAAGAAACTTTTCAAGGCGTACGTTCTATTTGATAATAGTTTGCCCAAAAAGGGTAAAAAGCAATTTAAAATGTTTAGCATGTTGTAGTTATATGCTTACCTCCGTGCACGGTGTGGGCCTATAGGCTTCGGCAATATTGGCTGAACGCTTTAGAGACATTCTTGCTGATCTGTGAGTTCCCTCATCCAGTTGTTTCGAGCGTTTGGAGAGTTTGAACAGGTGATACAGTAATTTGTGAGGGACTTCGCTCGCCAACAGACCTCTTCAGCTCGTTTTTATCCTGAGAACCTTCTTGACAGATGTCAGCGAACTTCCCAATTCTTCGACGATTCCTTCACTAACAATAACATGATCGGCAAATAGAAGTTGAAAGGACTCCGATGTCTTCTTCTGTTACGTCGATGTTACCGCTACTTACATACAGCTTCAATAATCCTTCTTTTGTAGCTCTTTCTCCAAAAAGCGTAACATGATGACTGTCTACTTTCTTCTGCAACAGCGACAATAATCGTCAGAAGCTGCTTCCATTTCCACAGCAGAGGACGGCAATGCCAACTTCCCCGTAAAAACTGCTGCGCGAACGAAAAAATATACTTCAACATGTTCAAATCTCCCTCCCAAAAACAAAGGGTTGTTTTCTGAGCTTCCGGTTCACATTTAGCTTACTTCCGCTTCCTCTCTTGATCTTTCATTGTTACACGAACAGCCAATCAAAAAATTCGACATTATTCCAGTCCCCCCAGAGTCTCACCTGGCGACGACCCGCTGACCGAGGAGACCGTGGACTCTGGGTACGAGATTGGATGGCGTCTGATGGAAGCGAAGACCCTGGCAAAGGCTGGGTCACGTGGTACAAATACTCCAAGATTCTTGGAGTATTTTATCACGTGACTTTGTTGTGTGATCTGAAACAAAAATGGCGGCCAAAGCTGAGTGTCCCAGATTACGTGGACCGCGTTTTTACGGCGTATCTTTGTAGACGAGGAAACAATACTTCATTTGGAAGACTAATTTATTGTTTGGAAGCTCTTCCGCCTCTTCGAAAAGCATAACGCGTGGTCAAAGACTCTGGAAACACTACGGTAACACCGCACATCAGGCACATTTATCTTTAATATTTTACGCTGTTAGTGATTGATTTACACATAAACTATCGGCTGTTAAGCTTAAACTGTACACTGCGACTTGTTTTGTTCTACAACTCACCCTTTCATTTCAGCTTGAGTTTAAAGTTCTGATTTGAACAGTTTGTCGTTGGAGGACTTGGAGAGATAAAATCTCCTGTTTAGACCTTTATACATTTACACCGTATAAATTTAATAATGAGCTTATCTAAACAATTTCCCGTAATAATAATTTATCTTATGTAATACAAATTGGTAATTTGTGACTGCATCCACATCTACATCTGGTTGTCACTATTTATTTCAAATTAAAAGTTCAAACCTTAAATTGAAGTATAATATTTTGCTACAACATTGTATATGACAGGAGTATTTTCTTTCAAAACAGGTCATTACTTAGTTATTCTGTCAGTGGACACAAGCTACTCTGTAAACAAATTCTCAGTTCCCCCAACAGGAGTTGAAGCTATGACCTTCCGCACACCGGTCGGATGCCTAACTCCACGAGCCTCCCATAGTTTTCAGTGGTAGAGTGTCCGACTGGTGTGCGAAAGTTTATAGGTTTGACTCCTGTTGGGGCCTGGGAACTCGGAATTTTTTCCGAGTAGCTTGTGTCACTCACAGAATAATATCTCATCAATTTATTAGTTGTTCAAAGTATAAAAATTAAAGGAAAATGGTGTATATACAAAGATGTACATTAAAAGGTGTTACGTTTTATTTGCCACCTGTCACCAATTACAGCACATGTTTGGCTTTAAATAGAGATTGATTTTACTTTTGTTCTTTACACTGATGACTGATCCTTTGTTACACTGAATGACTGATCCTGTATCTTGTTCTTACGCAGAATGACTGATCTTTTGTTTTGTTTCTTATAAGATTATGGAGAGTAATCTGGGCTCCCCTGCACCCAAAAAAGTAAGAACAGCTTCTCCATCTCAACATAATAAATCATGGAGATGCTAAAAAGATACCGCTTTTCTCAGAAGGTTTGGCGGCATGATAGTCTTGATATAACAACGGGTTTCACTTTAAAACTAATGGTGTTGGAATGTTAGTGGTTGACCTCTGGTGGGCATATCTCTTCTTGCTTACCAGTATGCGGAGGTCATCATGCAACAGTAAAATCCTGGTTTTAAGCCCCTCTCTACTGTTCCTCATTTCCTTACTATGTCCTCACAGAAATTGTTCAACTTTAGACCATATTAATTTTCTTTATTCTGTTTTGTTATGTTCCAGTTGCATTGATGTACTGACTTGAAATTTTTGTTTTAAAACATATCGTGATATAATAATTTGCTGCATCAACTTGTTTATTCTGCCTATAAGCCCCCCCCCCCCCCCCCCCCCCCATTTATAAGCCCACCTAAGACCCTTACGAAGTTGAATAAGCCCAGGGCTTATGACCAGATTTTGTAGTATGTGTGGAATTTTAGCAAAATATTGTGTTTCATTAGTGGTGAGAAATTGTAATAATAATAATAATTATAATTATATATTGCTTTTTATAAATATAATTATAATTATTATAATGTAATTATTACATTATCTTTCATTTGACTGTTGGGTGGGGAAGAGACTTTGAGATCAAAATGAAAGCAAGCAGGACAGAAAACCAACACAAGCAATAGTGCATCTTATTTTAAACTACAGAGGTGAATACAATGAATTCAAGTAACATTTTCTGCATAAAAGAAAAAAAGAATGAAAACAATAATTGTGTCGTGAACATATTTGGTACATAAATTTATGGTTGTAAAAATCAAATTATGGGGCCAAACTATTAAGCGGCTACCTCCTATTAAACGGCCAGTTATCAAAGTCGCAAAAACTGTTGTCAGTATAATACTGTAAATAAAACCCCTATTAAGGGGCCACCTCTGTTACGTGGCTGTGGCTACCTTTTGTCCCATACCACTGTGAGTTCTCTATTCAGTGGCCTCCGAAATTTTATACATGTAGTTTGGCTTTGTTTTGTAAAAGCTGATGACAGATAAGAGTCCGAAATAGAAAGTGATGACTGATAAAAACATTCAAACACACAGTTGTCACAAGCCTCCAAGCGTGTTTGTATTCAAACAAAGTGATGTTTCTACCAAGCCTTACGCTAATTTCTGACAAAACCCTATTAAGCGGCCGACCCACTTGCCATTTCCCCGAGGGTGGCCGCTTAATAGGGGTTCGAAAAAATATACATATAATAAGGATTTGAGATAATAAGGAGAAGGATTTGAGTCTACAATCCTTACACATAAAAATATACAAATCAGTGTAGGCTTTCCATAATAGTTTTGACTGTCCCCTTCCCTAGCTGAGTGATAAGATGGCGATAAAAGAAAAATTTAACAATAGGAAAACAATAATTATTATCTAGAGGAAACGGTATCCTCAGATCTTTCTCCCCATGGGATTACATGTCAGGTTAATTTTTTTTTTCATCCACTACATTTATTTAAAAAAAAATGTTTATTTTTATGGATTATGAAACATCAAAAAATATAAATCATCTATTTTCTTGTGCACTACTTGAATATGATTTGAAATAAACTCCCATTCATAAGCTAATGGCTCTGTCAGATCCCCCCCCCCCCCCCCCAGGCATTTGTCAGGCATTTTACGACTTTTCCATTCCCGGGGTGGGTATTTGCTATATCAGGTCGTCCAGGGGGTGGGGCATTGTCAAAGGCAACATTACATGTATATCTTTTGGATTTTAAAAGACGTACATTATTTGTTGTGTATTTTAACTTTCCTGATTGCCCGTAATTTAAAAGTGTTAAAACTGAGTTGATATTAAACCTTGTTTGAGCCCTGCACTTTTCAAGTGAACCGGAGCCCCACCACACATGTGCAAAAATTTGCACTGTTGCTTTCCACATGCGAACCAAAGATGTCGGAAAGAAGCTTTGACAACTTTGCGGGACAAGATATCAAATTCATAAGCTCTTGGTTAGGTGATCAAGGATCGGAAAGCTTGAGCATAAACTTCCCGACTAAATTGGAGGGGCATTTGCAACATTCTGACAAAAAAAAATGCCGTGGGGAGGGGATGAGCGGATTGACAGAGCCATAAGACATAAGAAGAAAAAAACCAACAGGCTTATATCCTTCAATCGCAAGTACAAAGCGCTAACCGTATATCGGTACAATACTGACATGAAGGTATAGGTGTCTGGACATGGAAAATTTCAATGATTTTCCTACGAATATGAATCCAAGAAATATGTAAGCTTAAGCTAGCTTATAGACAATTACGATCGAACTCTCCTTTTTGATTTCTACGAAGAACAATCTCAGACGGTGACATAGCTACGACCCCTTCGTCTTTTCTGGGAAGATCGAAGGTACGGGTGCGTACAAATGCTTTAAAGATTTATATTTAGCTTACATAAGACCGATAGTTAATCCGGGATAGCTAGTTTTATACGTGCAGTGGTGTTACAGTTACCGTAGTGTTTCCAGAGTCTTTGACCACGCGTTATGCTTTCGAAGAGGCGGAAGAGCTTCCAAACAATAAATTAGTCTTCCAAATGAAGTATTGTTTCCTCGTCTACAAAGATACGCCGTAAAACGCGGTCCACGTAATCTGGGACACTCAGCTTTGGCCGCCATTTTGTTCAGCTCCACAACAAAGTCACGTGATAAAATACTCCAAGAATCTTGGAGTATTTGTACCACGTGACCCAGCCTTTGCCAGGGTCTTCGCTCCATCAGACACCATCTTGAAAAAAAAGGAGAGAAGGCCCTGGGGACGAGGTTGATCAGTTTGCATAATGAGCATTGACTACCTCTGAGCCCCGAGGTCAATCGACCAGCGGAGCCTCTCTCCTCCTCAGAAGCGCCAGTTCCAGTTTGATAGCGCGCACTGTGATTGCTGATACTCGGGGTCGGATTTTCCCGTAATGTTCACAGACAATTCGCCCTCGGTTTTTCTTGTACGGACCTCGTCGTCGCGTTCGGTCCGTACCAGAAAATACCAGAAAGACCCGGGCGATATCGTCCCAGTACGGCCCTCGCCCTCGGTAGATAAGCTACAGCTTCATAAGGTACTACTGAAATGTATGAATGAGTTGTGCTTTGTGGAACTAGAAATGAAACAATAGCCTGGGTCTGGCTACATGGTGTTAACTTCTCCTCTCTTTAATGAAGGAGCAACATAAATGCACCGGGCCGAGTTTGGGTGATTGGGAGACGCTGATGACAATTTGGGTAAAAATGTCATTTATTCAAATATAAAATTTGAAACTGGTAAATGTAAAGCTCTTTGTAAGGCAGAGAAGAGGACTAACAACGCTTGGATTGGTAGAGAAAAGGTTTGCTTCATGAAAAGATACGAGGTCTCACCATATCAACTAATACTGGTTTACATCTCGTGTTTATCACCCGATCAAAAAACAGACTTGTAAATAGAAAGAACAAGTAAAGTTTAGGCGAGACGAAGGAAACTTATTAACTTTCACCACGACGATTTTCCCGGTTTACCTCGTCTTTCCCCGACTTACTGGCCCCGAGTCCCGGAGGGGGGGGAGGGGGGGGGGGTACTCCCAAAATACCTATACGTGTATGTGCCGCCCAACGGGATTGTGATTTTGGGACTCCTGATCTGGAACGGGGTATCTATTGAAATTTACTAAATTTCCAGAACGGGGTATTAAAAATAGGCGTATTTCTAGAACGGGGTATCATTTTGAATGCAAATTCTATCTACAACGAGGTCCAAATTTGGAGACCTGGGCGGCACATACCCACCCAAAACATAACCGAGTACTCTCCCCCAGGGGAAATAGCCGATTATAGGGTATGATGATTTGGACAGGAAGTCTAAGATATTTCACAGTGTTTTGCCGATGATCGATAGGACTCTAACAACAGTCTGCTTCCAGTATGATCATAAAAAAATAACAAAGACTGAGCGGCTGACTAGGGTCATTTAAAACAATGTTTGAAATAGGGTATAGATATGTTTGGGGTCGGGTATGAGAAGGGGTAAATAAAACTTGAATATTTTGATCTGAAATAAGCTGAATAAGGTCTGGGTTTTGAGACTCCAGGCGGCCCACCCCCACTTAAAAATGCCAAGGTAGCTGTAGCTACACGTGTTTTATTTTGTCCATCAAATAGCCCTCGCTACATCACAACGTTTCATAGGTACTGAGTACAGTCAACTCTCCTTATAGCGGACACCCTCAGGACGTAGTTTGGAGTCCGTAATAGCGAGAGTCCGCATATAGCGGGAGTCATTTTCTGTCAAACCTCTATAGCTTTCGCTTGAGAAAGGGCTGGATTTTGTCCGTAATAGCGGGTGTCCGTAATAACGGTGTCCTGGTGTTCATAGCGCAATGTCCAGAGTCCGGATCCAAAGGTCTAGGTTCAAGCCTTGGCCTGGTACGTTGTGTTGTGTTCTTGGGCAATTCTGAGGTACAGATTTAGAAACAAATAATTCTGACTAGCAGGCAGCACTTATGTCCAGGATTGAACGCAAGTATTGTTTTTAATACTCTAATATTTGACTGGGTTATTCGTCATTTTCATATTATTTCATATTTGACAGAGTTATGTGTGTTTTGGTGAACTTTTATCAATGAGGACACTTTGTGATGCCTATCATGCCTGTGCATCTCAATCTCATTTGCGCTCAATCCCGGACATATCTGGCAGGCAGCCCAGCCATTGTCTTTGCGTTGTTTTCTGGGCAAGAATGCTTCTCTCCACCCAGGAGTATAAATGGGTACCGCAAATGGTAGGGGCATATCCGGACATATCTGGCAGGCAGCCCAGTCATTGTCCTTGCGTTGTCTTCTTGGGCAAGAATGCTTCTCTCCACCCAGGAGTAGAAATGGGTACCGGCAAATGGTAGGGGCATCCCATCCCAATGGAGTAGATTCTCCTAGTCCGGCGTTTCACGCTACAGTATCCGGGTTTACCTCAGACACTTTTTTAGTGGTAGTAAAAGTTGAGAATTTGTTTGACACTGCTTCTCCCCCCCCCCCCCCCCGCGAGGGGGTGTGGGGGTGGTAATCCCTATAATGGACTATACGCCGCCCGAAAGGGGTTAGGCATTTCACACGAGTTGAAGTATAGAAAAGGGTAGGGAAAACTGTCATTTAGTTGTTTAAAAGGGCCTTTCAAAATATCTCGAACAGACGCACCTAACAGCTGATTCATCTAATATTTTAAGGGGCTACTCGAGCGAAAAGTTTAGTAAAAGTCGTAAAAGGGATGCAGTCACGTGTTTCAACTGTAGGCATGTGAAAGTGGTGACATTTTCTATGGAAGGTATATGAAAAGGTTACCTTTCCTGTCAAAAAATGGAATATAAAAGGTAAGGGTTTGGACCTCGGGGCGGAGCCTCCCCGTATAAAACGTTTGTTGAGTACCCCTCCTGGGCTGCTTTCAAATTCCAATTCGATCCAACCAGAACACTTACATTCTTCATAACGTACCTGCCAATTGTTCCCTTTTATAGCATCGCCAGCGATTACAATAGAAACAATTCTAAATTCAGCCCTCGGGCTGCATATGTATTTTTCAATAAACCATTTATCTACGCAATAGTAGGACAAACAACACCAGATTAAAAAATATCGTGTGCTTTATTTACTTCCATAAAACTTTTGTTACCTCACAGGTCTAAAATAAACGTAAACACACTCGTCATGTTTTTCTGGATAATCACTCCACGTTACGTTACCACTGACTTTTAGCCGGCTGTGCCATCATTTATATACTATCAAGGTTATTGACAGAACAAATACCACACTTTTCTTCGCGAGGTCCAGCGAGTCTCTATTCTAGATTCATTCTATTTAACAACACATAGCTTGGCTTCACTAACAACATTTACAGCTGTGCATGAGAAATAGTCTCCTATAAAAGATTTAAAAACAACATATTTTTCAGATATTTAGCAAGACCAAATGTCCTTTGTCCTCAGCAGGGTGCCATCTATTGTTTCGGGAACATAAGGTGTACACATCTACCTATTATCGGACAACTACCCTTTCCTTAGGGACCAATTTAGTTTAGACTTGTTTATGCTAAAAGCTTTCGAAAGAACTCTTTATCATTCCTTCTTGTACATGGTACGAATTGTCCTTTTATCCTTTCAATATCACTGGTTTTAGAAACCTTCTATTCATGTAATTGATATTACACTAGGCATTCCGCAATGCTATGCATGTGGCAGCGATTAATTCAACCCCACAGAACGTTAAATAGTTCAGTCAGTCTAAAAAAAAAACTGCCAACGAGTCGGGTTCAAAAATTAATTGAAAACTGTGATCCAAGATTGCTCACAAACTAAATAAGGAAAATTGATGAAAATAAATGCTATTGGTATGAGCCCGTCAATAAATTACCTTAATGGGCTCCCGGGGATGATTGCATTATAATTTCACCTTGTTTGCCAAATATACATTGTACAGGGGGGTGACAGCTCTGTTAAATAAAAACGCTGTTTCGGGAAAACAGCTAAATTTGACCAGGAATCGAAAGAAACTGCCAGGAATCAGGGGACTCGAAAACTTTACTGGGAAACTGTAAATAATATATTAGTGCATCACAAAAAAAAATCAGCGGGAACATTACACAAATTTGTTGACAAAATCGAGAGAATGCTCATAATTTTCTGGACGAACCTTTATCACTACAGTGGGACTTCGATTTCTCGAACCTACACGGGAAACGAAAATTGGTTCGAGAAATCGGGAAGTTCGAAATATCGGGGTAAAATTACAGTGAAACAAGTCCAAGGGAAACAACTTTTGGTTTCGAGTTATCGGGGATTTTGAGAAATCGAGGGTTCCAGAAATCGGGGTTCCACTGTAAATGGTACTGCTCAAACAGCGTTGATTAGAGTTGTCACCCCCTGTTTGTACTGTTGAATGATAAATCTACCATTTCCAATTTACATTTTGTAATGTAGATAGGCGTGATGAAGATGAATATCATCACCCGTTATCTCGCAGCGTAACCGGAACTGGCAAATTATCACATCGCAATACCTTCATGTATTGAACGACAGCACCATACGCGTGGCCGGCGCTACCAGGGGTCAGCTCAGCATCTTAAATACTCTTCTCTATCAGTGCATTTCATGTCTTTAGCGTGGAAAAAAAAAATCAGAGCTGAACCAAACGAATTCAACATTTCGCAACTTCGCAATTGCTCAATTACGTGATTCGATGACGCGAAGTGGGCCAGATATCAAATACGGTCCAAAATTAACACTACAGAAATATTTTTATGCCTCCGGGCATACTAAGCTATCAAAATTGTTCACTGTGACGTTTGGTGGAATTTAAAACTCCTTATTTATCGAAATGAAATCTAACAACATGCTATGGATTCCCCACGATACTAAAATAGCTTTTAAAAACAAACAGCATGCTTTCAAAGATCCTTATTACCGGAGGCAAGATAACCTCTAAGTAGGCCTCGTTTAAGCTAAGCACATCTGCGGATGTCACTGTTTCTGTAATTTAGAGGAAACTCGCTTTCTGTGTTCTTTAACACGTCCTGTGTTCGCTCTAAGAGCATCCGCAGGAATCAACCCTCATGTCGGGCACGTCTCTTTTTATGATGTTTTCATCCCGGTCGAAATATAGCATAGAAACGCCTGACATTTGTGAAGGTGTACAGCAGATCGAGAATTGGGACAATCCTCGCCTGGTCATCTCCTGAACCATGTACGAGTATCCATTTATCGGCGAACCGTGGCTATGGCAGGACCCTTCACAATAGTCGGCTCTGAAGCCTGCGGGGTAAAGTATCCAGTCCCAGCCAATCTTTGCAAAATTTACGTACAGCTCTTGACGGCAACACTGTCTAGCTGGTCCCTTGCAATCGACCGCCCGTTTTTGTCTGCTCCGTGGCTTCTCTAGGTCGATAACGAGAAATGGGCGAAGTCGGCCTCGCGAGCTAATAAGATGAGCGGTCTCTGATTCACAATCCAGGCAAGAGATTTCTATGACGCGAATGTTGCTGTCGGTTGTATTGCTTGAGTCGTATTGTTGGGCTGTTTTATTGAACCACTGCTTAAGGATGTCTTTAACGTCCACCTCTACCCATCCCGATCCACCTTTCTTTGACTTCAGCTTCGTCCTCATTACTCTATTGATTGGTACTTCGGTGTCTCCTCTGTGTGATTTCATGTCATGTGCTTCTATATGAAGAATCTTCCGTTTAGCTCGTAGCGTTTGCTTTTGCGCTTGTGAAGCCACAAAGACGCAGAGGGTACTGAACTGGACAACGCTTTTTGTTCGAGCTTGAACTGGAAAACCAACTTCCTTGAGAAATTTCTCTTTGTTCGCGAAGCGGGTGGAACTTTGGCTGAAGATAAAAAAGATAAAGAAAACGTTATTTTTATAAGAACTTGTGGGAAAAATATATTTTCAGTGCACTTCTACTTGATTGCTAAACACATAGCTAGATTATTTAGTCATCTACCAGTCAGCGTCGTCAGGATCCCATCATGGGGATTGGGCTTCTGTCCAAGTCTGATGAAATTCATTCATTCAATGAATCTTTGTGAAACTTTACTGGTAAACCATATAAGTGTTAAACGAAACTAAATGGAAGCTGTTGATTAATTGCACGGGTTCCATTGTTTTAAGTAATTCTGTTGTCTTTGCATTCATATCAATGGTCCCAAGTGCCACTCCTTTCAAAGAAAAGACTGACGTCCTTTCAGAGGTACTGTCTGGATAAATAAGTCAGTGTTAAGTAGTAAAACATAATATTTTCCCAGCTTTACGTTAGTTCTAGAAAAAAATAAAAATTGTTGTTGAAAGGGTTTGCCAAGTGCCTGAAGCGTTTAACACTTCTTCTATATTCTGTAATAACCTATGGGGCATGACTTCATAAAAATTTCCAAAGCACTCTTTAGCTGTTATTAATAGACATATAGTGCGGCTCCACCTCCTAATGTGCGCAACACAATGATCATTATCTTAAAAGCAGAATTCAAAACAAAACACGTAACTTCAGTTAACACCGTATGAGGCGTCAAGGACTAATATCTGGAACGTTAAAACAGCATTTGATGTAATTATTGTGTAGCGGTTGCAACATTAGCTCTTGAACTTTGCTCCGTTACTGTCTGCGGTGACGAGTGAATTAGCAAAGAAATATGCTGAAATATTTTAACTGCTGCCCTCTTGACCATGCCGGTATCTAAAACCGCCGAGAAAACAAAGGCACAACTTGAAGGCAAGAGCATGACCTTGATGGAAAATATCTGTGGAAAAACTCTAATCTGACAAAATATTACTTCGTCATTAGCTCTTAAGGCACGCACAAATTTTCCTCTTACCTTTTACGCCAAAAATAATGATTTTAGTCGTCTTTCCATAGTATTTGTCATCGGAGTCTTTAGGTACACTTTCTTCATTATTTTCTTCAATAAGATTTAAATTTGAAAGAAGGGCTGCAATCCTGCTGTCCCTAGACTTTTCTTTGAGGACCGGTTCTCTGTCCATCTGAAGTTTCGCCAGTATTTTCGCCTTGATCATCTCGATTCTCAATTTGTAAATTTCCTCAGAAAAGTCCGAGTCATTGTTGTTGTTGCAGTTAGGGCAGCTCTGTCCATTGCGGACGTGTTCTTGAGGTTGCAGTTGGCCACTTCCTGCGGGAAATCTCGGAGGTTTGCCTTCAGCGAGCGAAACGTTACTGCCAGGCATTGTTGTAACTGGAACACTGGTTGTACGGTCCACGCTCATAGCAGCAGCCCCTTGAAGAAACGTTATCGCGGTTAGATAGAGTGCTAAAAACGCGCTGCAGGGAAATCCGGCCATTGTAGACTGTGTTTCTGTCTAATGACGGTGAACTAGAAAATTAACAGAAGATCTGTTTGCACAGCTCATAAGCTCATAAGCGCAGGAATAATTTGATTACCACCTCGCGAGATCAAAGGATTTCAACAGCGAGCTCGAACGTACAACAATAAGCCAATGGGATTAGCCAATCGTATGTGTGCAGATCACATGTCTTGTTTATTGTTGTGCAGGCGTTTTTTAGGCATACTTGATCTCTTGCATTGGAGGTGTTTCACATCGCAGCTAAGTTTGACAACGCTAACCATATAAGCCACTCATCTCTCTCTATTGCAATTTCCGGTTCTTGAAATTTTCTACACATCCTATTACAAACCTGGTCTTCTTTTGCTTTTGAGAACGTCTGCTAATAGTTTGGGAGGTGATAGCTAAACACTGCACTCCCCTTATCATCAACAGGTCGTTGTCAGTTTCATTTAATCTCATTAAAATCAGTTTATAAGGTATTTCTTTGGGCTGTCAGTAGTGCAAAGTCTTAGACTGTCATCACATTCATCTCTGTTCTTAATAGGAAAATATATTTCTTTGTCACTAGAGTACAATACGAGCGACGTATTGTTGAAGATTAACATGGTTAAAAAGGACCAAACGAATAATACAAACTCCCCAGAGATAAAAGAATTAGTCGGTGATATTTTATTCAAAATAGGCTTCTGTAAGCTAAAACCCCAGTAATGAAACGAGGTCAGGGTGTACTGGAGTATCAGTATGCATCACTTTACAATCACATGTACGGTATCTACTGATGCTAATAAAATTCACAAAGCCATTCTTGAAGAATCTCAATATTCCGGATTCCACCAGCTACCCTAATTTTAGCATATTATTGTACTAATTCGAGTTACTGTGGCTTAAATGTTTGGTAAATGACTTTTAAGACTGAAATTCTTGACCCATTTAGAATCTGAACGACCTTAGGATTCCGGGGGGTAGTACCTGAAATTTTTGGTGGGGGTGTGCGGCCTGCTTCTTGAACCCCTTACCCTATTTCAAACCAAAATATGTGATTTTACATACCCTATTTCAGACCTGACCCAAAAATCGATACCCTATTTCAGACCTATAAAATTAGTACACGTGTGAAATACATGACTTCAGCTACCCAGGAATGGGTTATTTGAGAAGGGTTTCAAATTCTTCCATGTTTAATGGCAAAAATAGTTTCGCCTGAAAGCCAAACTAAATTTCAGGCCAGAGTGCACAAAACATACCCTATTTCAGACAAAAATGGTCAAAATCTATACCCTATTATATAAGGGAGTACCCCCCCCCCCCCCCCGGGCCTATTTAGAATCTGAACGACCTTACGATAAGCTTCATCAAACATCAACACAATGCGTTTGAGTGCTAATGTTATACGTGCCAGACAATTTTTGTGCAGAGATTTGACGAGTGTTTCGTGACCAAGGAAGTGAATTCCTGCACACGATTTCTAATGCTTTCAAATTCTATCAAAGTTGTGCCCTTTGCCTCTTACAGGAACTTGGAATCGCTCCTAAAAAGCCTGAGAATTGGCCAGAGGATCGCTTAGAGAGACTATATTCCGAAAGGCCTTTAAGTCATTTAGCTCAGACGTAAAGGGTCATATTTCTAATGCACGGATGATCGATTCCAAAGGAGGTATACATTCTGGTTTACTGTAAGGGTAGATGTACAGTGCAGAGCAGAATTAGGGATACTTTTATTGGTTATACAGCGATGTTGTCCCGGTATTATCCATTCACTGCCTCGTAAATCTGACGTGGTAATTGAAATTCCATGGTTAGCCACTTTATTAATCTGAATTAATACCTGGACCATATTCGTAAAAGTAGCTCTTCTCCCCGGGCCAATCAGTTTTACATCTGTGAAATAATCACCTTGGAAAGGTAGAAGAAATTATCAGGCTTTTAGTAAGTGGACAATTTGCCGCCATGCCTAAAAATAATTAGATAAATGGTATAATTCCTTTGATCGTAGATGAGATAAACTTTTTTTATCATGCAGCACTCAAAAGGCTTCTAGAAAAGCTTGTCATTTCTCATCTTTTTACACTGTTAAAAAATAATTTTTGTAGACAATTATGTTCTTCATCGGTATTTGCATTTTAGAGAAACCGTTTTTGACATGTCGTTGAAAGTTTACTGAACGAAACAACGATAAACTTGAGAGCAGCCGTCGATGTCAATGAAATTTAAAACGAGGCAATAATACCATCGCTATGTTTTTGTGCGTAGGCGTTATAAACGTTGTTTAACGGTTTCTAAACAATAATTTGTACAATGTTACTCAATAATCACAATAAACTGCCCTTTCAACTTTTCTGCTTATAAGCATCAGCTAACATGAATTTAGAACAGACGATTTCAATGAAAATTAATGGCCCGTTATGTTTTGATGCGTGGGTGTGTAACGGGTTGGCAAACAATAATTTGTAAAATGTTACTAAATAAAACTGCCCTTTACTTTAAACATTTTCAAAGGTTGCATTGCTTAAATAGTCTCACGAGTTTCATTGCGCAATGGAAAAACTTGGCAACATCATTAGAGATGTATCATAAGATTAGTGACAGATAGATGGCCATTTGCTTTTTGAACAAGTTGCGATCCCTTTGAACCGACTTTGAATGATATCGATGAAATGAGAACTGACAGGAAAGTGTAAACTGCAACAGTAACCGTTCTAGCAGCTGCGTTACATCTTTTAATCTTCTGTGACTCTTTGAAAATAATTTCAGAACAAACAATTTCAGAGAAGCAGCGGATGTTGATTTATCTTTCACAAAGCGGGAAAAGTGTTCGATTCAATAAAAAGTCGGCTGACATGTTGTGAATAGTTTACCAAGAACTGCATTAACAATCAGGAGACCTTTATTTATTTATACTTGGTTTGAGGTTTTCAAAACTGATATGGCAAGGAATTCTTTACATTTGGAATTTTATACAAATTCCTAAGTCATTTTATAGTGTTTATCTAAGACAATTTCCTTTGATATGGCACTCAGTCATGGAATTCCGTGTCAAGAAAGAAAGATATATCTTAGAGCCTTTCGGGGTGTGTAGAAAAATATGCTGAATATGCCACTGAGTTTCAGTTAGTTTCGGCAGCACGAGTAGTACTTTAGTTAGTTTACGAACAAGTGACCGCAAATTGTTCAACGTGGGCAACAAGGTCGACAGGAATTTATCAACACTTTTCCAGAGATTTCCAAGCATTTCACAGCTATAGGACCAGCCAGGCCGCGTTATGAATTGAAAATGATTTTCTTTGTTCCGATGTTCTCAACAGGAAAACATCCTTAATTATTTTTTGCCCACAGACAAGGAGCTATAGTAATAAAAATTAAATAAAAATACTTGGTTTTCCTTTCACGGACCACAATTGGCGAATCCTTTCATCACCGGATTTTTGCCCTTTCATGAGTCAAGAGGTTTCTTATAATCTGATGATGAAGGCTGTATGACAATGACAATCGAATACTGTTCCCAAATCCATCATCCAAATGACTCATTTTGTACGACAGTACTGAATGCTACCACTGTCTGTTTTCAGTATCCCCTCTGTCTTGAATCTTACCACCAGTCATCCCTTTCAGTGTATCAGTTTATTTAATTAACCAGCAATTTTCTTTCGAGATAACTGTGCTTTAGAGTGTCGTACAAACAATTCTCGGTCGGGCACCTTTGTAATCACCTAAATGTCAGGAGCACCCAACGGATCGTTTCGGTGGAATATCTGTTCGGAAGGCCTATAATCGCCTCAGATATTCGGTTAGGATAATGTCATCTGGAACTTTCTTAATATGGGAAAATTAATGACATTTTTTTTTTTTGGAGAGATAAAAATGTCGTTTTGGGTACGAAAAGGTCAGCTAGGGTTTTCGGAAAGACAAAAGAAGCTCATAAATTTGGATAATAAGATTTCAATCCCTAAACCTTTCTGAAGTTTGAAAGTTCAGCTAACGTATCCGAACAGATACATTTTTCTTAGCGTTTAACAATAAGCCATTAGACTGCCCAAAAAGCAGAATTATAACGTAAAAACGACGTTCCGACACCTGGAACAGGAAAATGTTGTCGTTGGCCGGTGCCCCTGAAATGTGAGCAACATCCCATGGCCAGAAATCTCGGACATTTGAGCCCGCGAATTGTTCGGCGGCTTCTATACAAATAATGTTATTCAATATGGCGTTAAAGTGTGGCTTCGATGGATTGAAAATCCCTGTGAACAAAGTCAAAACTCTCACGAGTTCCAGAGAGAAAGGTATTTATCGAGAGGTGGTGATGCTGTTTTCAGCCTATCGCCATACTGTTGCTTTGATAATGTCACTTGTATCGTAAAATTTGAAAAACGCAACGATTACAACTTGGAAACCTACAGTTTTCTGCCGGTCTTTTAGGTTTCGTTGATTGCTAACAGGCTGTCTGTGAACAATTTGGACTTCGCCTTGGATTAATGAGGTAGGCTTGATTTTAAATCTGTTTTCTTAGTAAAATCTCTAAATATCGAGGCCATTTCGCGACATGAATGCCATTATTTGTAAAGAAGCCGCCGAACAAGTCGCGGGCTCAAATGTCCGATATTTCTGGCCATGCTTTCAATATCCATACACTGCAAACTAGGAAACACTACTAAGGTGACAAGAAGAAATAAAATCATGAACTGAAGCTAGACTGACTAAGTACTGATTAAAAGCAATGTTGTTTTTTGGGGGGGGCCCTCAGCCACGAGCCTTGTAATGCAAAGACATCAGAATACTTCTATGGCCGAAGTGCAGTTGCCCATCTGACGCATCATGGATGGTGTACCAACACTCGTCAAAATCGCCTAGGAATCGAAGTGACTGTTAAGGACCAATGTCTGTCTCCTGTTCTCACTTGCTCTTTTTTGAACACTTTTCAACAGCCGAAGCTGATCAACCTTAGAGATTGCGCTCCGGTTGTTGTGGCCGATTCTGCAGCCAGCGTCAGCCATGCAGGTTCGTTGTTACTGATGCATTTGCTCTAGAATATTCATTGACCTTTCGTAAATAAGATTTTACACCATGTATGCAAAACACGCAAGCTAAACTGAAAAATCGTGATATCTTTTGTCAAAAAACGTATTTTTGTAAGCGAGACTACAAAATAATTGAAGACAAATGTAGACTAAACATTGAATTAAAATGACCTGCAGACAACGGAGCCAAAAAAAAATATAACAACAAAAGACGGTGATAGCCAAGATCTTTTAACAATTGATAATAATTCTTTATTACTCAATCGTGGTATTATTATTTAAGTCAAGGGCCAGAAACCTTTATTCAAAAAGTCATCTAGGTTTCGGGTTTTTGGGAACAGTGTATTGTAAGAGAAGAATTCGAGTGGATGAGTTACTGGCCGTGAGTCTAGCGTCAACTCTAGACGTTTTTATTCAAGATTTGACATGTAAGCTGAATTAATTTTTAAAATGTGGCTTACTAAAAGTAACCTTGGATTTCGCGCTTTCTTTTTAATCAGACTACAACAAAAGTTTGTTAAATTTCTTAACTGTGCCCCATGTAGTGGCACAGATTTCTCCATTTGGTTTCACATTTCATACGAGTAGAAAACTGACACGGTTTGCCTTTTTTCTATTTAGTTGACTTCTCGGACGGAAATTTGTACCATCCATTCGACGTTTTCACAACATTGAGCTTACATCTAACCTGAAAAGGATTTACCGTTTCGCAAAATGGTAAGTAAATTTGAAGTTCGCATTTCGACTCATCAAAGGTACAGTTGGCCTCACTGACTTACGGTGAACGGGACCCGATTGCAAGGACCTGTAAAATGTCACATATTACTGCACTAAGGAATGTCTAGTCTGGTTTTTGAAATCTTGAGTTTCCTAGCTAACTGAACCTCCTTTTATATGCAATAATTAATGTTTTGTACCACTCAACAATTTCGATTCTTGTCTCCCTTTGAATGGCTCAATACTGATCCTGTAGTGGTCACGCATGTGTGCCTTTTTGCCACAAACCGATACTGCTGTTCCATACATGATCATTATTTCTTTTTCTTTGCAACAGGTTAGGTACTCTTCGTAGCTAATAGTGAATAGGCGACGGTGATCTTAGTTACCACATAAAGCGCCGATAAGCAAACTCCGAAATCTTCTGAGAGCCAGTTGCCACTGAGCACGCACACCGACCTTTCAGTTTGGAGGACAATTACTGGCATACAGCAGCACTTTGCCACAACCAAATGATGGTCGATTTTTCAGACCCGCCTGCATATGCTTTGTAGGATATTTAGACACTGCAGACCCCAATAATGCATTGTTGGCAAAGTAAGTATTACGTTGCCTATCACTCACAAAAAAACATTTATAGTATACGTTTAATGTTTGAAACAATCCAAGGTGTACGTAACAATTGGGTTGTATCCGTGTGTCTGTGTCAAACATTCATTGGTATGTTTTGCTGTTTCTTTCGTGTTCTTTTTTCAGTTGTTGTTGTTCTGTCATACAAAAACTGAACGACATATTCTATATATACAAAATACCGATTTCAGACTCCGTTGTAAACTGCTAACACATTACCTACACTGACATATGCACAATTCGAATCGAGACCAGAATGTGTTTTTGTTCGATTTTCTTGGTTTTTGAGTAATTATATTGGTCCTATTCAACAAACAAACAAATTTATTTCACGAAATATCCCCAAATTAAATGACTCCGCGTGTATTCGCTAGCTGGAATTCTCAAGAAATGATTTTATAATGCAAATCTCTTTTAGCCCCCCATTTGCAACCGATTTTGATAGACTGAAAATGTCAACTCGAGATTTTGACCTCCAACACGAATGCGTGCATAATTTAATCTTCTAACAAACAAGACCAGGCTAATAGCCACATTCGATATATTAATTTTAATTGTCGTTCACTAAGAAACTTACTGCCTATGCAATACGCCGAGTGCACTTAGACAAAGACCCCCCACTCCTGTCTACTCGCTGCCCTTGGCCAGCTTCTCAAAGCTGACTCCATCTTTCTGCATCTTCTTTCTAGTACTGAACAGTTCCGTGCCTCCATGTTGTTTTTGGCCATCTTTTCATTCGTTTTCCTTTAGGTCCTTCAGGTTTAATGTTCATGTGGACCCATCGGATTGCAGTGATTTTCCCTCAAGTTCACTGATGAAAAATGTGATCGAAATTGGTCTCAATGATCGAGTTATCTGCTAATGAAGACCGACTACCGGGGTCTTTAAAATTCACCTCAAACCTGAGAAATAAATAGGTTAGTCCAGGGCTTGAATTTTTAACAGTATCTGCATGGCTCGTGCTAGCGTGCTAACTGTTTTCCAAAATTTCTGCCCTAACCAGCAGTTCCATCCTCATCACCAGTATCAGTTGCAATTCAGTCTTGAAGCACCGTTCGCTAGAGAGAGGTGTTATTTATATGGAAAATATCCAGCCCGTTTCCTTCATAACTGATCACGTAGTCTGCGGACAACGGTTTGTTTTTAATTATTCTCAATGTTATTTATTTTTCAGTGCAGTACGGGCTGAGTCAGCCGGTGCGAATCCCCAATCGATTACTTGTGTCTTCTACCATGCAAGAGAGGAATTCGTGGTAAATTATGGTCTCCTTGTTCAATTCAAGCCCTGTGGATTACAATGAACATTTCTGGACACTAAATAGTAGCAGCTAGCACGAAAGAAGAAATATTTTTTCTGTCCCTTTTACTTTAAAGAAATGCTGAGATATCTATGAAGGGAATTCACAACCGAGAGTGTGCATGTATAGAGTAAGACTGTATAGTGGTACCTGAACTGCAATATATATACTGGAGCTCCATGTTATTTGAGGAGCTGCCAACAACTTCAAGTTTTCTGTTTTAGACAAGTTCTTCAATGATTAAAGTTCGATTGAAGTGTGGTTAACAAAAGTACTCGGCTTTTACAAAAGAACAACGAATTGAATTTTCTCTCCTGGTTATTTTAAGCCAAACCGACGAGGAAAGAAAGAGAGTTTGAAAAAGGTCAATTTTAATTTTTTAGAAGGAGAGTATCTCTGATCGAAGCCATGCATCATTGTAAGCCAATGGATGTGTGATCGAGGTGCATGCGTTGCACTTCCAAACGATAACAGCCAAATTAGGAAAATTCAACTTTTATATCATCGACAAAAATTGCGAAATTTTATCAGCTGGGGTTTAATCCACACCTTGATCAACAATCGGAATTTAAGAACTGGCCAGGCGACGGTTGCCCTTAGGTCAATTCTTGACCGGCAACCCATCTTCATTTCACTCATGACTGAAGAAAACTGACTGGAACGTAAGTTTGAACAGCACTTTGCGGGAGAGTCGTCCAATTTTCAGCAGCACAGACTGCGACCAACGTGTTCACGATTGATCACTGGAGAAAAATGTGCATATGTAGTCATGTTTGTAGCCATCTGTATAAAGTTCGATCCTTTCTAGATCCGATTCTAGAATTTATCCGAATTCTTTGGTGCTGTTTCCTCGATGGTCCTCGATCTGTAATTTATTTTCCATTAGATCATCGAAAACTGAGCAAAACTTCCTTTGCAACGGTAGGAGATAAACAAAAGAAAGATAACCCTGCCAATTACAAAATGAAAGTATTCCAACAGCGCTAAATAAGCACTACATAAAAGGATTGTTCAATACTTTCATTTGAATGGTTACCCCATGACTAGGGTTTTCACTACAAGTCGTTTGAACACTTATTCGAAGGCCTACTCTGGGACCTTAACTCCCCTTAACTCGCTCTAACTCGCAACTTGAGATTATGTTCAAACTTCCTTAACTCGCCTCGCATTAGCTCGCACAATCTCGCGGCGAGTTAAGGTCCCAGAGTAGGCCTAGTCGAACAAGTTTGAAACACGGTCAGGACCTCTGCTCAATCAGAGCTTTCTTTTGAATGGTCACACACCAGGGTTTCGTCCACAGAGCTCTAAAAAAGTTAGAACCATCCTATACAGCATAATATATAGTACCACATGAATAGCTTACACGGTCCTGCATACACTATAGGGTTTCATGACAGACTTAAAAATTCTACCACTTACTGACTTATTTGATTCGTGGAGTAAAGGCTTAAGACGAAATCCATTAGAAAATCGAGTAATATTTATGGCCAGTGGACAAAAATCTTGTACTACGACGCCATACGCTTTCACGCTTAAACTAGACATTCATGAGCCATACCTTAACGGTATTTACCAAATAATATAACTCCACAATCCTTAAATTGCTTTCCGCCTTGAGTTTCCTCCCGTGAATGAGTTGAGTCATAAGAAGTGGCAGCCATGTTTCTGGGAAACATGGCTGCCACCTCTTATGACCTTACCCATTCACGGGAGGAAACTCAAGGCGGAAAGCAATTTAAGGATTGTGGAGTTATATTATTTGGTAAATACCGTTAAGGTATGGCTCATGAATGTCTAGTTTAAGCGTGAAAACGTATGGCGTCGTAGTACAAGATTTTTGTCCACTGGCCATAAATATTACTCGATTTTCTAATGGATTTCGTCTTAATTTCGTAATAAGAAGCTAAATGCATAACTCATCTGATTCGGTCCTACTGATATTCATCGGCGTTTTATACTGAAAGAGAACTTATACTCAGTATGATGGTGAGTGGATGGCTACACAGTACTTCACTCAAATAGTTGTAACTATTGTATTCATTTAACCACTACGGCCCATATTAGTTATAAGACGTTAAATGAAGGTTGGTTGTTTATGATAGTACAGTATAGTGAATAATTGGTCTGTTGGGCTTCTTCTTCGATTCATCTCTGGTTTCGTTTCTCCTATGAATAGTGCCCCTAGCTTGTTTATGTATGTCAAAATATGAAGTTAAAACGAAAAAAGATATATATTTCTATCGGTGTAAGTATGTTTGAAATACACTGAAACAGACTTCAGGGGCATCCAACGACAAAATTTTCCTGTAGGTGTCGGAACGTCGTTTTTACGTTATAACTGTGCTTTTTGTGCAGTTTAATGGCTTATTTTTAAACGCTAAGAAAAATGTATCTGTTCGGATACGTTAGCTGAACTTTCAAACTTCAGAACATTTTAGGGATTGAAATCTTATTACCCGAATTTATTAGCTGAATTTGCCTTTCCGAAAATCCCAGCTGACCTATTTTGTACCCAAAACGACATTTGTATCTCTTCGAAAACAAAAGGCATTAATTTTCCCATATAAAGAAAGTTCGAGATGACATTTTCCTAACCGAATATCTGAGGCGATTATAGGCCTTCCGAACAGATATTCCACCGAAACGATCCGTTGGGTGCCCCTGAGACTTTGTAACTTATGTACAAAGATAATTTACTGAAAATAAGTTTACAAAACCCGTGAAATAGATACCAGACAAATGTAGAACGATACCTAATTCCATGCATGGTTCAATTTGACAACAAGCGGATTTAAAACATTTGATCATTTAAAAATGAACTTGATCAAGTCCATGTTTTTGAACTGCCTAACGTCCATTTTTCAGGGATTTTCTCATACTTGTTTTCCACCTCTTCCAAAATGACCAGTTTTCACATACTAAAATGAGACAATTTTACTGATGGGCTGTTTTTCGTTATTTTCACTTTACTAAACTGGCATATTTAATTATGATGCTTAGAAACACTGTATTCCTATTTACAACATTTGAGTAATTTGTTTAGTATGTGTAAACTTTGTATTGATGGGTAAGTTTGTACGTTTAAATTTATAGTCAAGGAGAAATAAAGATTTTAATAGAATATAACATCGAATACCATGTCCGATCCAAGGTATGGATGTTATACCACAGATCTGAGGTATGGATGTTATACCACAGATCTGAGGTATGGATGTTATACCACAGATCTGAGGTATGGATGTTATATCACAGATCTGAGGTATGGATGTTATATCACAGATCTGAGGTATGGATGTTATACCACAGATCTGAGGTATGGATGTTATACCTCAGAACTGAAGTTGTTTAATTTCTGCATTTGAATAAATTATATTCCTTTCGTGGTGTATACTTGTTCCATTTGTAAGATTTCATGAAATATACGTTATTATTGCAGTTAAAGCAGGTATTTCCTTAATTATGCACTGTTGTCAGGATTGGTCTCCTGTTCATTATCAAGAATCTCATGTGCTCGTCAATCTCGTTTTTTTTAATTATTCTACTATTGGTAAACTGTACTCCGATCATGACAATTTCAGATTTTGCCATATCCTCTGTCCATGGTCTTTTGTTAGCACCACTTCCAACGTATCAGTCTCGAAAAGCTGAGTTCCATTGTATGAGCCGTCAAGTCACGAACAGTAGTCATGGTATAGGTGCTGTGTTTTCAACGTGTTCGATAAGCGGTCGGTTGCTCCATTCCGCTTTGTCTAATGCCACATACTGGCCAACGGAAAGTTTGTCGAGCTCGACAGGTGCTAAGTTGTTGTCGCCAGCATTACTTGTGAGGTCATTACTCCCCACAGCTTTTTCACTGGCATCTTCCACTGGCTTCTTCCACTGGCTGTTGGTTTCGTCGTCGATTCCTTCTTGGATCAGTCTGGTATGGTCCAACGTAAATCTTTGATAAAGAAGAAACATCATGAGATATAACATTCAGCTCGTCCGCTCATTAGAAAAGAAACCGGCATTCTTTCATTCAAGTAACTCCATTGTTTTCATGTTTTAAAATTGTGTCTGAAATAGAGCCACCCCTAAATAAGTTATTTTGTATATATGATTAAGTGCACCAAAAATTGAAAAATTACCGTGAAATCGCTTCTAATCGCAGGTATTTTACACAGCAGTTTCAAGTCGCAACAAGTCGCACTTGAATTAGCGGCGTAAAACATGTTGTGACCATGCCCGGTCAAACGGCCACAACAACCACACAACATTTCAAGAACAAAATAATTGTTGTGACGATGTTGAGACAAAATTTAAATGAATTCAAACTCGTCCCAACATGTCACAACACCTCACAAAATTGTTGTGAGGGCTGGTCAAACGGTCTCAACATCGGCTCACAACAAATGGAATGTTGTGAATGTTGTGACCGTTTGATCGGGCCTACAAACAACCTATTCCGGCTTCATTGCTCACAATAATGAACAATTATCCTCCGCAGTGGAGGTGGCTAGTGGTGGATATTTACCGAGCCGTTTGTTTTAGTATATACCAAACCAGTGAGATAAAATCCCCAAAATAATTGATTTATTATCTCTCAGAAGACTGCAAAAAAGTATTTCACAAATACATTTGCGCGCAAGATGTGGATAGCACATACTATCCCGAGAAAAACACTATCCACTGGCTTGGTATATACTAATGTTATGAGCATTATTCCTTTAATTTTGCAATAGCAGAATTGAATCCCTGTATCGGAGAAAAGTTCTTTGCAATAAGCTTATCGCGGCTAATCCTTTAACTTCGTGATCGGCTCGCCGGGTCTGAAGGGCGAATAAAGCAGCACTTGAAACATCCTAATAACAGCTATTTTTTTAGGCCATAATTTTTATTCAATGAATAACCCTTTTTCGAACCTAAAATTAATATTTATTATTGCTAAACATCGAAGCACTTATAAAAACTTGCACGCCTAAAATGAAACGAGAGTCAACAGCGTTTCTTTGTTCACGGTACGCCACGTAACGACGTGCTTGATAGCAGAAAAAGTAATGTTTTACCGATATTACTTTCACCAATTTGTCATTCGGCGGGCCACAGACTTCGTAAGGGTGTATTTTGTAAATATCAAGCAAAATCAAAGTTAAACCCACGCCATGTGATACACCATGCATTAACGTCAGTAACAATTTGAATAATATTGAATACCTTTGTCTTCCTTTGTCTTTCTTGATTCCTTGGTTTTCTTGGAGTTGCCTTTGCTATCGTCACTTTCACTGTCACTTTCCACTGAGAGAGCTTCAGGAGCTTTTGTGGTTGGATGTAACTGGAATTAAATTGGACTGGCAGCATGTGTTGCGAGACTGGTTTGAGACCGTTGATCTTCATGGACTTCATGATCACTGAGTGATTCCTCTAAATTACTATTGTCTGACACAAGATAATAGCAGGGGCTATCATTATTACATTATTACCTCTGCAGTGTTTTCCTTTTCGTGCCAGATCTCACTTCGTGCCAGATCTCACACGTCCGCGACGTCGATAACACTGAAAATTCGTCATTCGGAATTAGGTCTGGATTAGAGAAAGCTCTTCCCACGATTGGTTTTCATCACTATTATTAGAACTGGTCGAATTTTCAACGTTCTCGCCGCAACTACGCTCCTTTTCGCTTGTTAACAGTGAATACTCATCCATCACATCAGTCCTTGCATACTGCCCAAGAGAAGAGTCATATCTCGCACGCTTTTCTTAATTGCGCGCGTAAAAGCAAACGGTCGACAACGGCGGCATACTGTTTGATACAACGGTTCAACCACCGCAAAATATTTCGCATGCCCTTCACTGCGGCTCACACTAAGAAGTCTTTGTTGTTGTTGTTATTTTAATTCCGTTGTGGAAAAAATGTTTGCTGTTCAATGACAACCGACCAGCCTTCCAAAAACACCAAAAACTGAATAATTAAATATTTCTAAAGCACAAGTTTTCCAACAACAGGTTTTTACGAAACATATGTAACCAACGCTAAAGCGAGTGTGTCAAAGTGTTACTCGGTTACTCGGTTACGATTCGCTTCAATCCCGAAACTTCATTGATCAAACTATGTAAAGAAGGCTATATTCTATTATCCCTGCGTTATTTTCTTACGAGAAAAGGCAAACAGAAAAAAAGACGGCCTTTTGTATCGGAAGTAGTACAAAGAGACGCGAAAATCTAGTACAGCTAAATGTCATTCATTTCACCCACAACCACCCCTTATTATGCGTGTAAAACAATAAGCTAAAATAAATAGACAGTCATACATTTATTGCCCTATACATCGTAAGTCACGTAGGTCAACAAGAAGGCCAAAACAAAGTTTTCCTCGGCTATAAAGAGAAATTGGACTTCAAACGACCTCAAGGACGCCACGAGACAAAGAAATTATAACTATGGGTAAATTTGCAACGGAAACTGAAATCGATTCGGGTGTTTGCCTAGTGTACGACTCCGGCAAGCTTCAAGGCACAACTGGACAGGTTTGTCGGCAGTAAAGAGTTGTCTCCAGATAGTTCAAGTCGAACACCAGCAGTTGCCGCCGTTTCCAGATGTCCAACACTCCGTGTACTTCGAAGAAACGAAAAACTATTCGCAAAATAAGGTTGCCTGCATGAGCCGGATCCTGCCAACATCATCCAGGATGCGAAAATGTCCTTTCACCCGCCTTCAGTGGAGATTCGAGGAGTGCAAAGTTGGTAAGTTTAATGATTCATGCATCATGAAATATCCCGGCTTAACCGGGCTTAACTGCACTACAATCCGCTACAACGCTAGTGATAAATTCCTGTAAAATTCAGTTAGGCCCAATTTATAGGTCGCATTAATTTCAATCGCGTGGAATGCAATTCAAGCACCAGAAAAACTGACAATAATTGCAATTTCAGCCCAACAACCACACAAGGGGTGAATGACCTAAAAGACTAACAGTGTCAGGCAGATTCGAGTTCCTATTTGCTTATACTTTAATTGTATTATTCGACTCGACTAAAATGCGTCTGTAACGCGTCGTATTTTTTTCGCCTAGCTTGTGTCACTGACTGATAAACATCTTTCTCGTATCACGCCTTAGTTTTTGAAAATCGGCCGCGGAACTGTAACAATTTTAGTCATTCAGGAAATAATCGTTATTAAACCACAACTCGGACATATAATTATGTGCCAAGAAATCTGTCTCCCCGTATAGTCCATTATAGGGAGTACCCCCCCCCCCCCCCCCGGGCTTCTGATCAACTGCCTTTTCATAATTATGATAATATTTTAATGTTTATACGTGTTAAATACAATTTGGATAACGTATTTTTATAGGCTTTCCGATAAAAGCCGCAGTAAAATTTGGAGCACTGCATCTTTTCAGAAGTGAAGCAGCTGTTGAGAGAAAGAGAGAGAATCCGGAGCCTAAGGGGTATCAAGGCATATGAAATGCAAGTTGACACGGAAAAGGAGGACAACTGGGATGACGAAAGAACAGATTGAAAACGGAGGACGTCACGTAATATTGAAAATGCCTTTAGCCAGAAAGTTGAACTCATATAAGTTATTTTAATTTCTAAATTAGGCTGTTGATCTTGACCGCTTGAGTTAATAATGATAATTTGATTTTTTTCACAATTGCAGAAGTTGTGAAATGAACAGAGGTGCACTAATATATTTTATAAGGTTCTTATTTGTTGAGTTTCACTAGATTTTAAACTGATTCAGTGAATATCATGATATTTTTAATTTTTTATGTTAATGTTTATCCCAGTAGAATAATAATTTGTTAGCATGTTTTGAGTATTTTTTACCTTTCATTCCATACTTGCATGTTGATAGTTTTCTAATTACGCGATGTAACGCGTTTAGAACAACAGCGATGTGTTTACAAGCGCTATACAAGCTATTATTGTTGTCAGGTGATTATACGCTTTGCATCCCAGGAATACAAGACTACACACGTGTATGCCTTTGCTCAATAGTTTTCTTTTGAGTGCTTTTTTCTTACGAATTCTAGTTAGCCCTCATCCATACCTTGGATCTCAGGTATAACATCCATACCTCAGATCTGTGGTATAACATCCATACCTCAGATCTGTGGTATAACATCCATACCTCAGATCTGTGGTATAACATCCATACATCAGATCTGTGGTATAACATCCATACCTCAGATCTGTGGTATAACATCCATACCTCAGATCTGTGGTATAACATCCATACATCAGATCTGTGGTATAACATCCATACCTCAGATCTGTGGTATAACATCCATACCTCAGATCTGTGGTATAACATCCATACCTCAGATATGTGGTATAACATCCATACATTAGATCTGAGGTATAACATCCATACCTCAGATCTGTGGTATATAACATCCATACCTCAGATCTAGGTATAATATCCATACCAAAGTTTTGTCATCTGTGCCCGGCCTCCTAAACCTTCGTTTCCGTGTACCATTTTGAGCACGTTTTAAGTGGTGGACATATTGCATTAGGTTCTTATACCTATTGAACACAAATACGAATTTCATAGGTTTTGTATTTACGATTTGGCAGTGAAAATTTTGGTATGCGGAATCGACTTAAATAAGAAAGAAAATGGTAAACTTCGAAGTCTCTGAAAAGAGGTATAAGCAAGACAGCGAATTTAGTTATAGAGAACGTGGTTCAAAATGGGCAATTTTGCAACACCACTAAACTGCCATAAGTAACTGGACTAGAAATATGTGAAAATGAAACAAAAATAGTACATGGATTTTCTGGTGTATCTGAAAAACAAGATAAAATGTAGGCAAACTCCTATAGAAATCATCCAGATCATTGACAGCGATTTGAACCGAAAAACAGGTCACGAAACGTCATTTAAAAACGAACTTGATCAAAGATTTCTGGACTTCTATTTTTAATCCATTTTAAGAATAATTTCATTATGATTTCACATACTACAGTAGAAAAGTAACTTAATTTTAGGCTTATTCATATACAGTTATAACTGTATATGAATAAGCCTAAAATTAAGTTACTTTTCTACTGTAGTATGTGAAATCATAATGAAATTATTCTTAAAATGGATTAAAAATAGAAGTCCAGAAATCTTTGATCAAGTTCGTTTTTAAATGACGTTGTGTGCCCCGAACTGAAACATTTCGTTCACCTGTTTTTCGGTTCAAATCGCTGTCAATGATCTGGATGATTTCTACCGGCATATAATTATTTTTGACTTCAAAAAGCAGCCCGGGTATCTTGATTTATCTAAGGCATTCTTGAAATGTTTCAGTCTTCGCTCTAATTTAAATTTTATCACAAGAGATGTCATCCTCAGTGGTAGTTAAGTAAATTAATTAGCTTAGGCTTTCCTCAGCTGTAGATTGTTCTCCTACAAATTATCAACTGGTATATCAAGTGTCCATACCATTGATAGGTGAGGTAAACAACTCCCAGAGTCAAACCTTAAGTCAATTAAAGGGGTCTAAGCCTTTTTGAAAGTTTCTATGGATAAACCGGCTCCTAGTATGCGATCAGTCAATGAAAGCTATAGGCTGTACTTTGATGTGGTACTGTTTATTATGCTGCACAACATGGGTGTTTCTAACTCAGTTTAAGCCTGTGGATGTTACGTGTGTGACCAATCAAATGAAAGCTTTCAAGCAGTACTTTAATGTGATATTGTTTTGTTGGTTTGTTTTTATTTTCACGCAAACTTAAATTCGAGAATCGTTATATTTAAACTTATGCTCTCTAGGATGATAAAAGGTAAAAGACAAGTCAAAAGAATCTTTGCCTTCGTATGGTTGAGTTTTACATTCTTTTTAGTCAATCTTATACCCTTCAGTAAGTTTATTTTTAAACATATGATTGCCATTGTTGAACGAGTGGATTGCAATATAATCTTTTTAATAACCAGATGTTTACAACTACATCGGGAGAAACTACCGATATGCGCGGAGTTAAATTCAAACCCAAGAACAGCCGAATATTCACAGATACTCACTCAGACAATTTATGGTGTTCATTTTCTGGCTATTTTTGTAATTGACATGTTTCTGAAAACCGTAAAATTACAGCGTTGATACTACAGATAAAATAACAAGGCAAATTCCTCTGTTTTTATAGGTTAGAGGCGTTACCTATTGAGTGATAACCTTTGAATGAAAATATTTCTATTTTTGCAGAATTAATTGAAGTCTTTTATAAGCATATAAGTGCCGATACGCCGGTCTGTTTCATCACCAGATATCAATAACTGCATATCTGTGAGATAAATTATATGCCCCAACATCCAAATAGATCATCTAGATACAGACCAAAAACTGTACTCCTAAGACGCAATCGCTTGGAAAAATGGTTTCACAATTAGGTGTTAAGCGTTTTCCGGACTGACTGCTCAGTCTGCTCAGTTTGGAATCTGTCAAATTGCGGTTAAATCCGGGGTTAAATTTTTCGAGCTACGTCCGATAACCTTTTCTTGCTGCAAAGAAGAAAAATTCATCAATTTGTACTGACGTGACCACGTTGTCTCCATGAATAGACTTTTAACTACTAAATAAAACACAGACAGATAATTTGAGTAGATTATAAAGAGTACTATTTAAAGAAATTTAAATATGGCAATATACTTATATTAAAGGAAACTTCTCAAGGGAAAGCAGCAATGATAAGTTTGTCTGAGATGATAAGATTAACAGCTGTTTATAAATTCTTGATTGATTGAAATCCTGAAGAATGAGGAACGGATGTTGTTAATCCGCTTACTAATATAAATGCGATTAACAGTTGTTGGTCCTAAGTGGACTTAGGCTAAGTTAGCAGACTTATGCCTAGCTGATTTATTGTACTGATGACACAGCGCCGGTTGCAATGACATTATACTTAATTCTACAGTGGCATGTCACCTCCAAATTTCGCAATATGGAAAAGTTAAAGTCTGTTGTTTTTAGAGAGATAAAAATGTCATTTTGGGTATTTCGGAAGTGAAAGGCAACATCGGATCGCGGAGGGTAACACTTTTCGCCGTTCCCCAAAGATTTCTGCCACTTTAATGTTTAGCTAAAGATCCGAACAGACTAAACTGTATTAGCTTACACAAATATCCCTTTGAAAGGCGCTAAAAAACGATATGGTACAACAGAAAAACGGCATTCCAAGCAGCTACGTCACGGATGGCGCATAGCCTAACTTTTTCAAGTTTATCATTTGAAATCCATCTCAATCTTCACCAGTATTAACCATCCTTGTTCCTGTTTGGTTTATTGTTACCTCTTTGGTGTTTTTCTGCCTTAGTAAACTGTTATTTTATGGTTTCCTTCGATTTGAAGGTGGTTTTGTACATCGGAAAAATGACTAAATATATCGTGACATAGCTCCTTTAAATTTCCTTGTTGGGTTTTTCCGTGGCATAAGTATTGAGGGGATAATACTTATGCCCGGAAAAACCAGACAGTAACATCTCACGTACATGCAGTGTTCCATGGTTTTTTTTTTTTTTTTTTTTTAATTAACTGCTCCATGATTGCCACAGGTCAGAAAATGGTCAGGGAAAAAAATCTTCAAGGTCAGGAAAAAGCTGAAGAAAATTCAGGAAAAATTGAGTTATAACACCACTGATTAATACCTTTGAAGGTTGGAAGAAACATTTCAGATCACTAAGATCTCAGCGATGTTTTTGCTTAATGAAGAAGCCGAAAGTTCTGTCAGTTAAAGACGGTGCCTCCTAATACCAAAGTATTTTTGCGCGGTTTTTGACTATGCGGGAAAAGCAGATCTTAGCAAGGGCTATTGGATTCCAAAAAGAAAATTGGGGGTAACCACGCATTTTTCAGAGATAATCAAGCTTCAATCTGGAAAAAAATGCTGAAATAGCATTTTCTCGAAAAAAAAGAAAAACATATTTTTTCGCAGATTCCCTTTGAATTTGCCTTGACATACACGAAAGCAACAATAAATATAAAAAAGCTCTAAAATACTTAACAAATGGTAATATAACAACTACTGTTTATGTGTTTTTTAATTAAAAATCATCGCAACGTAGCCATTATCAACCCTGACAGCTCTCCTCTGGTATACCAAAAATACAGTCTAAATAACTTTTGCACACAACAAAAAATTAATCATATGTTTAATAGGCTTACCGCTTCCATTTTATAACATAAAAAGTAGGGGTCACCACGCGTTTTTGTAAGTTATATGAAGAAAACGACCATATATTTCCCTGCCGAGCTTAGCCTTAAAGAGATTTTGCAATGTTCTGTATGTGCGCGCGCTCGAGCGCGCGCGCGCTAATGACGCGGAAATTATGCGCAGAACGTATGCGCAGTAACAATAGGAGGCACCGTCCTTAAAACACAACAACTTCATATCCGTATACAGCCGCTCGCGCTCGCACTTTTGCATTGCAATGAGTTATGCATGATAGAAAAGAAAAAAAGGACGGAAACGGGACGGCTGCAAGGGGAGGCTGGAGGCCGCTACTTTATTTGACATTTTGCATATATTAGCCAGGGAAATTTTACCTTTATCAGGGAAAAGTCAAGGAATTTTGGAAACGTAGGTCTGTGGCAACTTGAATAAAAAATAAGAAAGCCAAACAAGGGATAAATTGGGGCATTTATAATCTGGAATAACACGTTCTTATCCAGCCTTCGCTACTAGGGGACGACCGAATGGCAGGTGATATTGAACTTGAAATGCATTTGAGATCGTCAAAAAATCTTCGGATGCTACGGACGTTTTAGGCATTCTTGGGAAATGCTCAAATGATCACTATTTCGGAAAATAGTCGGAAGATGATCAAAAGCCGTTCCAATGAAGTTCGGGAAATATTCGGAAATGTTCAATCTTCACAAATTGCTGCAAGTTTGTCGTACGAAAGCTATATGGACATGAGAGAGGCATGGGCTAGAACTGAGGCTTTCTCATGGTAGTTTCTTTGTCATTCGTGGGGTATTTCAAGGTATATCACTCGAAAGCATGTACAACTAGTATAACATAGATCGAGAGCACGGCTGGAATCTGAACTATTCGTGTGTGCTTTTGGTGTGCTTATTGCGTAATCGTCTTTTATGGACCTTTATGCTTTTGTTCTCTTTCGTACCTATTCTGATATGCAAATATCAGCGATGTACTTTTCCCTCCACAGTAGTTCGAATCAAGTTTATTTGAGTTTGTTAGCTTTGGACTTACAAAGATTTCGACTTGTTGAATCATCGAGACCTAATGTAGCGGAATTGAAGAACCCGTGTGGGGCACTGGTTCAAGACGCCTTTCCATTCCGTTCTGTCCTGCGCCCGTCTCCCAGCTGATGCAGTTCAAGCCCGCCTCTTTCATCTCAGTCATCTTATATCGTATTTACAAGAGAGGATGAGCACTGATAACATTCTCTCTTGCTAGTTATCATCATTGCCGATTATCCACTACCATGATTCATTATTCCAAGCCTATTTTTGGGTCGATATAATCCTTATTCATTTTTCTGTGACAAGTATATATTCATTATTCCTAGGTTAAAAAAGCTGAAATATTTAATATTCCTCCACGATTTAGCTCATGATTCCATCAATGACAATCGTGGACTCAGTTTCAATCAAGTACCATATTTACTCGATTAATTAAGAACAGCATCAAGTCTGGAAATCAACTGTGTGCACAGATCTGAGAAATATACAGATACAGTAAAAACTCGCGTATAAGAACCCCTGTTTTCCATGGCAGGCTGAAATGGTTCTCGATATACAGCTGTTTCGAGAAAGGTTGTCGGAAAAAGCGCACGCGACAATCTCGAAAGGTATCGTGGGTAGTTTTAAGTTCACGGTACCTTGACTTCAGCATTTCAGGGAATCTGAGAAAATGGCACGAGACGCCATGGAAGTATGTTTGCAAGTGCTAAAAGAAAGCAACAAAAGTAGGTTCGACAGCTACAGTGTCAGGAACGTACCTTGCTGATCATATCCCACAATACCTTTTGAGATTGTCGCGTGCGCTTTTTCCCGACAACGTTTCTCGAAACAGCTGTATATTGATATTGGATGTCTAGTGAGAAATCAGGCTGTTTATTAGGTTCTTCAATAGGTTCTTATTTTTGACAGGGTAAATACTGCTGGCCATAAAAGTAATTCAATATGGGTGTATCTCCTTAAATATATTTAATAAAAGCATCGGTTACAGTAATGAACATGGTCTTTTCAAGTCCGAAATATTAACACCCAAAAATAAACGCCATGTTATGATTAAACACCTCCCTTGTAATAAACGTCCCGGGCGTTTATTCGAGTAAACACGTGAACGTAAAATCAGTGATATAATAGAAAGATTATAAGCAACACGTTCTACGGCAAACGGCAAACGTCAGCTTGCAGTTGATTCTCTTTACTTTTCCTCCATCAGAAAAATTGAAAATAATTCACACGTTACATCAAATGCAAAATTACTCACTTTCGTATACAGAAACGGCAAACGTCAAAAGTGAGATTTTTTGCCGTTTTCTGGAAAAACAAACGTGATGCTTACTGCTCTCTATTGTTAAAGGAAGCTAAAGGAGCTACGTCACGGATGGCGTATCTTGGAAAAATTGGCCAATTTTTTTCAAGTTCGCCGTTCGCAATCCGTCTTATTCTTCTCCATCCTCAACCATCCTTGTTCCTGTTTGGTTTATTATTACCTCTTTGGTGTTTTTCTATCTTAGTAAACTATTATTTTGTGGCTTTCTTCAATTTGAAGGTGATTTTGCACTTCGCAAAAATGACTTAAATTATCGTGACATAGCTCCTTTAAGAATCTAGAGAAAAAATACCTGGCTGTTACTCATGGTACTTGTGGCGGTATGGATTATTGGTTAACTGTGACCACTGATCCATGGAACCTAACCAAAATGCACGTAGTCAGAGATCTGATAGCTCGCTCGAAGACCTTAAAATCATTCAGCAACCAAACATAATGAACCCGGGTAATGAACACATTCATCGAGTCAGTTAATGCGGGTCTAAGTTTGTCGATGCATCCTAAAGTGTGCTGATACAAATCAAAGCTAAATAATATCGAGCAATACTTTCATGTGACGCTGTTCTCGTGAAATAATTTATTATTATCATATTTTTTTTTCAATGTGAACTTGACCACTTGATGAAGTAACAGATCTCCAAAAAGTTTTAAAAATTTGCTTTTTTTTTTCATTTTTTCATCTGACGTAAAATCGTTCTCAATCAGTTGGCAATCTAGCACTATATATACGTGAGATATTCACAAAAGCTTGGAAAACAGCCACACAAAACAATGCCAAATCCTATCAATTAATGGAATAAAAGTTTGCCGGTCGAATATTCCATGGCACAAAGAAAGCTTAAAAAAACAATAGATTACCTTAAAATCAAATCACGTTCACCACGAAAAAGGTCACGTTCTTTAGATGAACTTCATTATCAACTGCAGCTATTGTTATCTGGAGCTTGTTTGCGCAATATTTCAGAGAAATCTTTGTTTCTTGTGCTGCCCACTGACATATCTTACTTAATCCTCTTTGCCCTTCCAGAGACATAGGGCTTCGACTATAGCTCTCCACAGAACTCTGTTGTTTTCCAACTGTTTGGCCTCCCCCCATGTCCTCCCGATATTCTCTAACTCCTTTGGTCACTGTACGTCTACACTGACATATAAGGAAGTGATCGATCTGACAAAATCAGGGGCTCCTGACAAAATATAATAAAATCGATCAAACGAACTCTGTTTAAGAAAATAAATTTTATAGGGTGCGTCGGTGGTTACGCATCAAAAGAGATAAGCCACACCGCACAGTACTAAAGAATAAAGCCACAATATGCTTGGAAAACAGCCATACTTTGATGTAATGGCGTTCTTACAAGTTTACGCATTAAATGATTGTGTTGTTATCTAAGCAAAGATACGCTATGGTGTACGTGAAACTATTTGCTATTACAGTTAAACCTTTATTAACGGGGGATTCTACCTGAATTTCAATGAAATTTTAAGAGGTTTAAAGAAGGGATAGAATAAAGAAAATGAGTTTTGGAACACCAACACACAGTTGATAACCACGCGGGTGCTGACTCGTCCCCAGTCGTCTCTATGGTCTCCTATT
Organism: Desmophyllum pertusum; assembly: GCA_029204205.1. Classification (NCBI taxonomy): domain Eukaryota; kingdom Metazoa; phylum Cnidaria; class Anthozoa; order Scleractinia; family Caryophylliidae; genus Desmophyllum; species Desmophyllum pertusum. The sequence goes on from MU827324.1 coordinate 652,413, forward strand.
AATATTTTACATCCTTCTCTTCCCAGCATCCCCCGCGTCTTGCGACTCCAAACAAAGGAGACAAGAGAGACGACTGGGGACGAGTCAGACGCGGGTGCTCTTGTGTGGGTATCAACTGTCTGTTGGTGTCCATCTACATTCCCATTCCCATAAATCACCCAAAAATTTACAAAACACCCCATAATATAGATTCAAGGGATGAGTGGAGAGTTTTTGGATCGCTTGAAACGTGAACGAGATATTTCCATTAAACCCATATTAAGTGGCGGAAAAATGGCATTCAGGTAAAATCCCGCCTTAAGCGGCCTTCTGTTAAGCGGTCACCCTCTATTAAGCGGTCACTTATCAAATTCCCGAAGATCGCTCCCCATACCTACTGTAAACTTGACCTCTATTAAGCGGTCACCTCTATTAAGCGGACGCGGTCACCGTTTTAGATTTCCCAATTGGCTAATTTTATCGTATTTCACCTCTATTAAACGGTCACCTACAATCATGGTCAATAGTCCTTGGGACACTCGATCAATTTCATGTAATTCACATGACAATTGTACTTCTCCGTCACTAAAAGTAAGTTTTGTACGCTACCCCTCCCCTCCCCCTCCCAAACAATGTTGAAATGTAACTGGTCGCACTTGCCACATGAATGCAACATTGATCGGGGGAGGGGGGGTAAAATCTATCGTTTTTAGTTAAAAAACATGAAAAAATAACTGAAAAGTACAAACTGTCCCAAGACTTCTGTCCGTGATTGTAGTTAGATTACATTGCAATATTTTGACACGACGATAATCGAAGCACGTCCATGCAGTTTCTTTTAAGAACTCATCAAACACAATATATTATATGTAATCAGCGTAAGAATGTTATTGTTTGGGCTAATAGGCTTGTGTGGGTAAATTGTAACTTTAAATTTCAAATTATAAATTTTAGAACACCTCTATTAAGCGGTCAGTTGGCTATTTCCCGAGGGTGACCGCTTAATAGAGGTTTGACTGTAGCTATAGATACCCTTGCTTGACTCATGAATGACCACACCTGCAGGGTTCTGATAACCGTTATAAATAAGCTACAGCTCTATGGGGAGGACGTTTTTATCGCTTACTTTCAAATTTCCGGCAAAGACGTCTTCCTCCACAGTCACAGTTTTACCCGCCATTTTTAAAAGGGTGTGGCCTGATGTGCCACTTAGAGGATGAGTGAGTGACGTCATTTTAAGACCTATTGGGGCTTATTAGAGACTGTGGAGAGAGAGAGGGGTGGGGCGGGGAGGGGAAGAGACAGAGAAAGATGGAAGGGATGGGGAGGGTGAGAATGTCATAACATCTGAGAGCCGTTGACTGTAAAACCCGAGCCCAACGCTCTCGTTTGGTCTCAACTCTCATGCGCTCTCATTGAATTGGAACCTGCTCACATTTTTCACGAGAGTCGTCGAGAATTTTCTCTCGTTTGGCCCACGCTTCATGATAGTCGAAAATTCTCATGAGAGCCAACTCTCATCCTCGTTTGGCCCGGGCTTAAGGCGGGACTTCACCTAAATTTCAATGAAATTTTAAGAGGTTTAAAGAACGGATAGAAGGAATAAAATTATTTTTGGAACACCAACAGACAGTTGATACCCACGCGGGTGCTCATGCGTGGTTATCAACTATCTGTTGGTGTCAATCTACTAATTTTAACTTCAAATTCTAATTTTTAAAACTACATTAAATCTTCAATATTTCTCATTTCCCTAAATTTTACAACTCCTTTGAGAAGACTATTTCCTCCCAAACATATCCAAAAATCACCCAAAAATTTACAAAACACCCCATAACATAGATTCATGGGATGAGCATAGAGTTTTTGGATTGCTTGAAACGTGAACAAGTTTTTCAAATACCCATGTTAAGTCGCGGAAAAATGGCATTTAGGTTAAGTCCCGCCTTAAGAGAACATACACTGGAGTGACTAGAGCGCGCGCGGAAAATTTGTTCTTTTGAATAACAGTGAATTATAGTGTTATTTTGTTTGCACGAAATTTGCCTTTTGGATCTGTTTACGGACAATCTTTGACTGCTCTAATGGTGTTTGGTATTGAAAGCCAACTGGAAGCTCACGATTTAAATTATTTTTGTTATGGTAAAAAAATAGTTGATAGTTAGCCATTGTGACTCTTATAGACAACGTTCATGAACGTTATGACGCCATAGCATGGCCAAAACAGCTGCGGAATCACTCGCATTCACTCGTGATTCCTTATTCTGTTTTGACCATGTTAAGACGTCATCCGGGGGGGGGGGGGTACTCCCTATAATGGACTATACGGGGAGGCTCCGCCCGAAAGTGGTTCCTTTTCAGTCTGGAGGTATATATAAAGGTAGGGATTTCACGAGTTGAAGTATAGTAAAGGGTAGGGAAAAACTGTCACTCTTTCTATTGAAAAGAGCCTAACAGACGCACCTAACGGCGGATTCAAACATCTCTACTGGTGACGCGTGATGTTTTCCGGGGATATCGTTCATTAAATTCATTCCAAGGGTATTCTTTGTTTTCATCTGACGTCATCAAAATTCTAAAATCTAAACTGTCAATCCTACAAAGCTATAATTTTTATATATTCTAGACATGAAAATCATTAATCTCTATGCAAAGTTTGGTATTGATCCAGTTTTTTCGTTTTGGAATTAGAGCATTTTGAAATTAGTGAAGTCCCGGATGAACGTGTTTCTGAACTGTCACAAAAACGGATATTTTTATTTCATTTTTAAATTTTTAGATGTGATAATAATTTAGAAGTGATGTCTAAACAGATTTGAAGTGAAAGCTAATGATATTGACGGTAGAATCTACTCTACTTCTTGTGCAATTTTATGGCGGCCATATTTGTGCCCCTCTGAAGGACACAAACATGGCGGCGGCATACTAAATACTGTAATTTTCTAAAAATTCATTTGGTAATAACTCGGTTATGAAAAACGCTACAAAGCTATAATTTGGACAAAACGTTTATTTCTGCCTGCTCTTTTACCTGTTCAATTTCTGGTGTCGTTCATGCAAGCAAACAGATTTTGTAATGTTAATGAAAACCACCAACAGGGATGCAGTGTCTCTACCGTAGGTATGTGAAAGGGGTACCATTTTCTATTGAAGGTATAAGAGAGGGTTACCTTTTCTGTCAAAAATGGTATATAAAAGGGTAAGAGTTTGGACCTCAGGGCGTAGCCTCCCCGTATAAAATTTTTTTGAGCAACCAACCCCTCCCCCCCCCCCCCCCTCCCCGTTGTCTATATAAGAGTACATACCATGCCTCCAACGCGGTCAAACGTCTGAGCATGCGAACAAAAATAAACTACGCCGAAAAACCTCAACTACCATTCTATTGCTGAGGAAAACTTCAAACTATCATTACATTATTTGACATTAGAAACAGTTGATGCCAATGGTTAATGAACATTTCAATGCATAAAGCTTCGAATGCATTTGTTTAAATTTACATTACAATACCAAAGTTGTGACGGCCTAAAGACGCAAAATTGTACGTTTTCCGAATACATTTGTTGTTTTAAGCGTAAACAGTAATCCGGCATACGAACGTTGAAAAAAGAGGATAGGTTGCCTCTGATCCTCAAAAAATCGAGACTTTTAAATCACTTTTCCTTCGAGTTTTCTTATTCTTGCGCGCGGTTTGGGGCTGGCACTAGTTACGCACGCGCAATGTACATTGTACTAAGTGTTCATACTCATATCTCTTGCAGGTCACAGCGCGCGAAATGTTTGAGCCACGAAATAATGTATGTAGCTAGCCTGCGAAGTCTGAATCTGTAGTAAGGAGGACCCCCTAATAAAGAGGGGAACTTATTAACAAAATCGAATTGCAGAGGAGGGTGGGGCTTGTTAGAGAGAGGGACTCGAAAGGGAGTGGTGAGGGCTTAATAGAGTTTTAATGGTAATATCTTTAGACAATTTTAGTTCATGAGCAAAACACGCCAAAGGTTTTTAATAAATACACAACGAAGCGAACAAACAAATCTGATTCAAGCTAAAAAATACTGTTATGATTTACAGTTTGGTCAAAACAGAGGTAAACGTTTACCTTTTCAGTATATTTGGAATCTTTCTCGGCAACCATACGGCTAATTTCTTCAGCTGAGAGGCTTGAAAAAACGCTTCCGTTTACCGGCGACTCCATATTTAAAACATCCTCGATACACAGTACAAGCGGATTTTTCCCGCACTTACCCAACCAGTAGCCTGATTCTCAGACGGTCCGACTCGGTCCCCTCGGACCGTCTGAGAATCAGGCTAACCCAACAGTGACGCGGGTCGGAAAAAACATCACACCACCTTCTGTCACGATGTAACCACGTGCCTAACCACTCAACCGTCTGTCGACGAAAAGTTATTCTGTTCTACTTTGGGAAAGTATGAGTTTTGTATTGTAGCCCGCGCGGGCAACAATTTTCGAATTGTTGCCCGCGCGGGCATACATTGAACGGCAAACTGATCCTTACGGCTGAGATAAAAGAACGAAAACAAGAAGAAGAAAATTTAAAAATGAAATATATATCATTTGATTTTAGCCCATACCACGTGACCGAAACCAACCAATGAGAGCGCGCGTTAGGTCCAACGAAACTCCAGCTATATCAAAGGCAGAACAAGGTGCTGCCAAATTTGACTTTGACTGGCCACATGCCACATGTCATTCCGCAAACTCATTCCTCCTTTTACCCTCACCGGGTCAAAGGCACTTTTGATTACGGTCAAAGCTGTTACTAACTTTGCCGCGCGTCAAAACTTGACGATATCAAAGGTGTTCATTTTGTTTACCATTGATTCTCTGTCAAAGATAGGCGTCCATTTTTGTCTTACAGTTTGACTCGTATCAAAAGTGAGACATCTGAACAACTGTCCGCGGACAAATGGCCGTGCATAAATTTCGCGCCAAATGGATGTGACCGTGCGCTGGGTTAGCAGACACTGACCATGACAGTCTTCGCTTGGGAATGTATGATCAACATCTAAATTCTTCCTAAAATATCAGTATACAGTTATGGGAAAAAAGAAATTGATCACTGATTGGCCGGGTTGTTGTCTGTATATAGTGAAATTCTCCCAGTAAGTAGTATTAGAAATGTATGAAGACCAGTAAGCAGAATTTGTTTCTTGGATACCAGTGTCATTATGGAAAGGAAAATGCGCGCGCGGTTCTAATTTGGACCGAGATTATGACGTGCATTGACGCCATCAGAGCGCATTGTGAAGACGGAAGGAGCAGAACGCAAACATTTTTACGAGTATTTCGCGGGATTTTTTTGACTCTCTACTTTGTCGTGTAGTCATGAAGTTTGGTTTGGAAAGAACGAGTAACAGTCGATTCGGAATCCGAATAATTCGAAAAACAACAGTAAAGAAACTGCAGTCAGTGGACGAAGAAGAATTTTACGGTATTGCAAGCTCGGATACGGGGGTGAGCGACAAAGTAGATCACAGTGGAAAATCCGCCAAACGAAGAACGAAACGGGGGAAGAAGGCGTTTAGAAGAAATAAAGTCGCGCCAGCACCACAAAAACAGGGCTGGAAAATAACAGGAGCAAAGACGCCACGAGCCGCAAACAAACACCGTGAAGAGGACAGCTACACTCAGTTCTCGACCATCCTCGTAGAAGAAGATCTGGAAGATGGTACATTGTCATCTTACGGCACGACTCCACTCAGAATGGACAGTTATAACGTCGTCTGCAGTTCAACAGGGTTATCGTCTGACCCGTCAGTTTATGATGAAGAGGATATGCCTGGGCCAAGTGATAACTACTTAACCCATCAGGTCACATTAAATCTGACCGACCACGCTTGGGAAGACACCAACAAACACACCGACAAGAAATCAGCATTGGCTAACTTCTTATCGAAGTTCAAGCGTGGTGCGAAAACCACCAAGGTTCACAAATACCGGATTTAAAAGACTTGTCTATTTTCATTTTGTTTTATTTCAGGGTCGTAACGAGGTATATTTTTCATCACTTTTTATCATTGATCCCATCTCATCCCATCCCATCCCATTTTCTTTCTTTCTTTCTTTCTTTCTTTCTTTCTTTCTTTCTTTCTTCTTTTCTCTTTGTTCCCAGGCATAAAAGGGGTGGGAACAGGGATCAAAGGAATAGGAACAAGGATCAAAGCGGTGGGCTCTTCTCATCCCTTTGATCCTTGTTCCCCACTCCTTTTATCCCTGTTCACACCCATTTGACCCCTGTTCCCACCCCCTTGATCCCTGTTCCCACCTCCGTGACCCCTGTTCCCACCCCTTGACCTCTGTTCCCACTCCTTTGATCCCTGTTCTCTCCTCTTTGATCCCTGTTCCCACCCCTCTGTTCCCACTCCTTTGATCCCTGTTCCCACTCCTTTGACCCCTGTTCCCTCCTGTTTGATCCCTGTTTGTTCCCTGTCCACCCCTCTGTTCTCACTCCTTTGATCCCTGTGCTCACCCCCCCTTGACCCCTGTTCCCACCTCTTTGATCTCTGTTCCCACCACTTAAACTTGAACTTGGCTGAACTTGATCCCACATGCCATCGTTACGACCTTGTTATTTATCGTACTGGACATCAAATGGACAAAAACGAACTCTGTTATATACTGGATTCTTATAATTACTTTTGTTGACAGAACTACTTTTTGTTGTTGGATTGTAATTGAATTTTTTTTATATTGTAAAATTAATAAAAGTTTGTGATATTTTTTAAAGACAAACATGGCTCTTGATTAAATTTTCACGTTTCTTTGGCGATAAGTCCCGCCTTAACCATATCCAGACGGGACGCGGCGAATTATGCCCCCGTCTATTACTCCAAGAGTATTCAGCTGCGGCTATGAAACCTAGAGAGTATATAGTACGTCCAACTGGCGCTGGGGCTGGTTTGTGTGGTGTTTTGGAAACATACATACATAGTACAGATTATAAAGCAGTTCGAGTCTCACTTTGCAGTGCAAATGCCCGTTCCGAAGTTCAAAAAGGGACTGGGCACTAGTTTACCTATTGTTCAAATTACGTCATATTAAAAAATTAATCCCATCACCAGAAAGATCGCATGAAAATAAGTAAGTTCGCCAAGTTTGGTTATGTTACATTACATAGTAACCAGGCTGTGAGCTGTCAAAGGTCGCCCAAATTCCATACAAACGTCTCTAATTCAGAAAGTGAATAAGTAGCAAAGGACCGCGAACAAAAATGCTGCTGGTATACGCAGGATCTGTAAAAGATCAAAACAGCCAAAAATAGAAATACAAACAAAGCAAGCAAGGCTGATACTACGTAGAACACTTAAAGGAATCTCGGCTGTAAAACAGTCTTAGTTCCAGCGTATACGTAATGGTTCTCTTTAACTAGTCTTGGGGTTTTAAGTCGATATTTCCGTAACTGGCATGGTTCGAATGCGAAGTGTTCGGTTTTCCGTTTAAATATCCCGCGCGCCGCCATGTTTCATTATGGTAATTTTATGACGTCATTGTGTTGTCGGAGACTTTAATTTGGAGTCTACAGAAGAAGATTTCGCGGTTATTGAGACACATATTTCTAATTTTACACAAAGCTGACTTAAGCTGACGTATTGAACACTAAAAGTGAATAAAGTGGCACGGCCTGTGAAAACTGTGAAAAAAAATGTCTACGTAGGATCTGTGAAAGATTTAATCAGCCAAAAATAGAAATACAAATAAAGTAAGTAAGGCTGATACTACGTAGAACACTTAACGCGACAACGACATGATAGAGTCCAAACTGAAAGCCAAAATGCAACGCCCGACAACGCAATGACGTCATAATCTCCCATCAAACTTTGCGAAAACAAACATGGCGGCGCGCGGGAAATTTGAAAGTAGAAAAAGCAGAAACTAATCGCCTAGTATTCAAACCAGTTAAAGAATTATTGACTTCAAACCCCTAAACCAGTTTTACACAAACACCAACTTATGATTTGGAGCAAAACTGTTTTTCAGCCGAGATTCCCTTTAAAGCGACAACGACATGATAGAGTCCAAACTGAAAGCCAAAAATGCAACCGTGGACAGCTGTTTCGACCTGGTTGGGTCTCGTCGGCACGGTGTAGCCGCATAAAATAGAACAACCAGCTAATTCAGAGATGGCGTCCCCCAAATCCATACAAAGTCTCTAATTTTTCTGATTTTTGAAAGCCTTCTACATGGTTGCAATCTAACGAAACAACCTCAAACTTGGTAAACTGACTAATTTTAATGTGATCTTTCTTGTGACGGGCTCCAATTTTTAATTGAATTTAAATTTAAAACTCGTCCCCAGTCTCCATTTGAACTTCGGAACGGGCAATAGACATGCCATAAAGTACTTTTCTGGTACGAATTACACAGGCAATGGTGAATGAAACAACCCATAAACCCACACACGTACGCGACCTGCCAGCCTCTAGAAGTCCAAGAACATTTTTGAGGTATTGGAATGTCTTAGAGTCTCAGCATTTTTCTTCATTTGGCGTGCGGCATAGAGATTCTGGCGTGTGCACAAAAATGTACGAACAATATACGCCATCTGATTGGTCTAAGTGGAACATGCGCATGCGCGCAAGGTTCCCTCGACCCTCTTCCCAGCGCCAACCGGAAGTAAAAGAGTGAGAAGAGCGAGGGACTGGACTAACAACAACAACAACAAGAAACAACAACAACAACAACTTTATTCAATTTTTACATATATAAGAAGGAGCTGGCTTAAGAGAAGTCGAAACAGTTGTAGCTTTTCTCATTCTCTCAAACAACGCGATGCAATGCACTAAAGGTCTAATGGCTGCTAATTGTCTGAGTGGCCCCTGTTTACAGTAGTCACCGTCACTGTAACAGTTGATTATAAGTGTACTTACCAATCAAAAAGAAGGTATCAGAGCTTGGCGGCAGTTTCTCTGATGTCAGCTCCTGGAAGATTGTCATGGCCATGAGTATGGTGATGCACAGTGATACTCTCTCGCCACATTCTGGCGTAGCCTCCTCCGCAGGCAACTCTTACATAAAGGTACGAGTGAGAGACTGGTACGGAGGACAAAAAGGTGACTGAGTGCCCGCTCTTTTGCCCCTTTCTTGCCCCAGACCCCGGAGACCCAGGAGTTGCCTGCGGAGGAGGCTAGTCAGTGCACACGGGAACACCAGGTTAATGACGTAATATCTTGAGAAACGTTCCAGATGTAGTGTCAGCAGTACTTCAGAGTAAGGGTGTGGACAACAAGAGTAATTTACCTAAAATAAAAGCATTGCCAATGAATTAGTTTCATGTTTAATTTTAGGCAATCAATAGAGCAGTCTGAGGAACAAGTGTCGTTGTTGGCAAATCTTCGTTGAAGCAATGAAAGAGTTTCCGATTCTTATTATCCAATCAAAAATCAGCGCGAGCGCTCACGAGTACTATACGAAGGAAGTGGCACCAGCATAGCGCAATAAGGATACGTCATGTTGCTTAGCAAATTCGGGGCGACGATCGCGGGCTCAGCCTTTTGGGCCCGCTCTAATAGAATCTCGTACCCAGAGTCAACGGTCTCCTCAGTCAGCGGTAGTCGTCACCAGGTTAGACTCTGGGGGAATGGAATAAATATCGAATTTTTTGATTGGCTGTTCGTGTAGAAATTTACACGAAAAACCTCATCCAATAATTGTTAAATATCTGCAGTCAGTCGTTTTACATTACCAGTTTCCTAGATACATGTATAACAGCTATTCGGATCCGTTAAACACGAAGGCGCACTGTAAAAGGAGAGGTACCTAAGGTGCCTCGAAATTATTTGTCAATCAACAGTAAATGAGACAATAGCTGAAAATTAGTCGTCAGAAGAGAATAAATAATTTCCGGCGTTATTCTTTACTAATCATTCCAAACCCCATGGAATAATGAATTGTTTTGTCTAGTTTCTTGAAATATTTCGGTGTACAAGAAATAGCAAAAGAACATAGAATATTATCATAACTAACGTGCGTGTTTACGGTGACACAACCCGCGAAATTCAAACTCGCTCATGAAAGTTTCATATTTGAAGTACATAATTAGCTATAATTATCTGTTCAAAGGTTTTAATTCACTTCTTACCGAGAACAAACGAGGAAATTTGAGACATTGGCCGTTTTCACACTAGAGACGGGAAACTCGTCTGAGACGGGTTTATCCGTCTCAGACGAGTTTCCCGTCCTAGCATGAAAAACGGGACGGTTATAATTTTAGACGGGTAACTCGTCTGATTTTACCCGTCTACTTTTCCGTCGCTTTAGACGGATTTCTAAGACGAGTTTTCCCGTCTGTGACGGATAACTCGTCTTAGAAATAAGGAAAGGTAACGCGCCTCAGCTTCAAAGTGAAATTGACAAGTAGTTAGACTCGTCTCGAATTTACACTGGACGAGAAACCCGTCAGATGAGTTTTCCGTCAAGACGAGTTTCCGTTTCTAGTGTGAAAACGGCCATTATGTTCACGGAGTGGATACAGAAATTGTAAAGGAATACAAGAACATTGCAAAGCTCTAGAGCCTCCACGTACAAAACTAAAATGCAAATTAGATGGCGACGAAAGTAGGAGGAGCTAAGTCCCTTTTATAGTGCGCCTTCGTGTTTAAGCCTGGTTTACATGTACGACGCAAGCATAAGCGCAAGAGTGTTCACACGTGCGATAAGCACAAGTGACATACACAGGCATTGCATCATCCAATATGGCGGATAGCGCGCGCCTTTCTTGTGCTTGTGCTTGTGTTACCCCGGTTTTACACGAGCGATGCAACGACGCAATCATAAGCGAAGGCACACGAAAAAGGAAAGTTTTCCTTTTCTTGTGCTTGCGCTCCCCCGGTTTACACGAACGTTTCTTGTGCTTATGCTTGAGCATATGCTTGCCGCGTCGTACGTGTAAACCAGGCTTAAGTTCCAAAGTAGCCTGTAATGGGCGTCCTTGTCGCGCAATGGCAAATCTACCAAATGTCGCATGTACTTTTCCAATTCGAAGATACAGTCGTTTAGCGAATTCATATTAGAAGACGGGAAACTCGTCTCAGACGGAATTCCGTCTGACAGAATACCGTCTAATATGAATTCAAGGACGGTAAAATGAGGTAAACTGGGTAAAACTTAGGGCCGTCGGAGACTAGGACGAGTATGAGGCCAGGTTACATTTCTGTCCCAGAAGCAATTGCTGAATTTCTAGTTCCAGTCTTTTTCTCGTGAAGCAAACAAAAAAAACGTCCTGATTTTCTCGTCTAATATGTGAGATTAAGACGGTTTTCCGTATGATTTTAGAGATTTCATCACAGGGGGCATACAAGTTGAGAGGATTAATAAAGAATAATGAATAAATGAATCATTACCTGGTTAATTCTTGTGTTTTCTTTTGTATTCTCTTGCGCGAATTTATAGGAATGACCGCTAACCCACATTTTCTGCGCCAGCATTAAACTCGCACCCAGACCTTCTCGCTTTCCGGCAAATTTTTTTTCCTATATAATATATTCTTAACAAGGGAGGCAGCTCCGGGCGCAAAACATTTGAACCACAATCAGAAACTCGCTTGAATCACAACTTTCCTTTGCTTTCATACAACCAGACAAACAAAATGTGAAGTCGATAGATTGAAGTACAACTTGCCCGATTTTTTTTTCGATTACGTTCGCCACAGTCGGAGAATGTGAACGTCTTTTCCAAAGTTTTTCTTGAATTTTTTTTCGCTACATGATCGTACCGTAAGGCCTGTCCCAGTACGCGCCATCACTCGCCATCCAGCGCGCGCGCGCTTCCCTTCCCTCTCCCACACGTGTTTTTTGACGCGACAAATCTTTACAAACCCCTCCCCCTGCTCGCAACATTTTAGCGTAATCACCAAGCGCAGTGAATTGATTTTGCTGCGAGCAGGGGGAGGGGTTTGTAAAGATTTGTCGCGTCAAAAAACACGTGTGGGAGAGGGAAGGGAAAGCGCGCGCGCGCTGGATGGCGAGTGATGGCGCGTACTGGGACAGGCCTTACGGTACGATCATGTAGCGAAAAAAAAATTCAAGAAAAACTTTGGAAAAGACGTTCACATTCTCCGACTGTGGCGAACGTAATCGAAAAAAAATCGGGCAAGTTGTACTTCAATCTATCGACTTCACATTTTGTTTGTCTGGTTGTATGAAAGCAAAGGAAAGTTGTGATTCAAGCGAGTTTCTGATTGTGGTTCAAATGTTTTGCGCCCGGAGCTGCCTCTCTTGTTAAGAATATATTATATAGGAAAAAAAAATTTTCCGGAAAGCGAGAAGGTCTGGGTGCGAGTTTAATGCTGGCGCAGAAAATGTGGGTAGCGGTCATTCGCGCAAGAGAATACAAAAGAAAACACAAGAATTAACCAGGTAATGATTCATTTATTCATTATTCTTTATTAATCCTCTCAACTTGTATGCCCCTGTGATTTCATATTAGAAGACGGGAAACTAATTCCGTCTGACAGAACACCGTCTAATACGAATTTAAGGACGGTAAAATGAGATGGGTAAATGACTTAGAGATGTCGGAGACTAGGACGAATTGAGGCCAGGTTACATTTCTATCCCAGAAGCAATTGCTGAATTTGCAGTTCCAGTGTGTAGCAAACAAGAATGCTCTTTGGATACAGAGAAACATCAAAAAGGTACCAAAATCCATATTTCTCAATTTTGTAGATATGCATGGTTTCAAGAAACATTATGCATGAATAAGATGATTTATTTTCCAGCATCAGTCTGTAGAGTACAATAGTCAGTTTAATATTTTATCCAGTAAGTTATTTAGTTGCCATGGACAACAACAACAACAACAACAACAATTTTTATTTTGCATTTATAAAAATTAGGTTACATTACATGGAAACCGTGAACACGCTGTCAAAATACAGCACAAGTCATAGAAATATACAGCGATACTAAATTATTGAATAGAACGGTTTACAATAGCCCTTTTCACGGTTAACCTGAAAATATTTGCATAACAATACAGCTAAACATAGAAGCGAGGCAATTTCGGGCACAAGCTGTAAAAACATCATGATTTTCTTGAGCTCCTTAAACTATGTTAGCATAAAAATAGTTTTAAAACGGAGAAGAACTAAATATACAACTCTTTTAGTTAAAGTTTGCCGTTAAGATCGTAATCCAATCTCCCTGTTGCTAATGCGAGTCTACTCTTTATTAATAGAGAAAAGTCGTTTTACAATTTTTTCTAAAAACAACGTAAACTAAAAGAATTGTAGTTCTTCTACATTTTAAAACTGTTTTTATACTAAAAGAGTCGAAGGAGCTCAAGAAAAACACGATGTTTTGCAGCTTGTGCCCGAAATTGCCTCGCTTCTATGTTCAAGTGTATTGTTGTGCAAATATCACAAGTTAACCGTGAAAAGGGCTATTGGGCGTCTAAAGTAATCCGGAATTACTTTGGTTTTGCTTTACTACGCTCTGTGATTGGTTTAAAAAACTCTCGCCACCTTCTCAACCAATCAGATGCAAAACCAAAACCAATCGTTTTCCCGCGCTTGGCGCCGGTTACGTGTATTTGCTTCGAGCTTTCATAGGTTCGTTCTGTTGTTTACGCTTGTTCTGATTGGCCATTGTAATTGCTTTGGTTTTGGTTTTGCATCACCGCTCTATCAGAATGTATGTATTACGGTTCATTGTGACTGACGACTGACTGGTTCATCCGAAATATAAACTATTTCACATTGAATGGCTCGTGGTAGTGTAGTCAGAATGATATATATTACCGGTTCATATGTTTTTTATATAAAATAAACAAGATACTACGCGCGCTCTGATTGGCTCAAAGCCATTTACATAACTCTATGGAAACATAGAAAAGTGAAAGTTTGGGAGAACTCGAAATTGCTGTGGAAACACTCGCCTGTGGCTCGTGTTTCCACAGCATTTCTCGTTCTCAAACGTCACTCCGGCGTGTTACCATAACTCTATGGAAACACGGAAAACGTTTTCTATTTGGTATATGGATTTTTTTGCATACACAAAACGTTTCTGTTCGTGTTCCCAGCGAGTTCCAGTTGAAGATGAAATCCCGTCTCCGAGACTGGACTGAGCCCGCGGTTTTCCGGCGTCCCCTAAGTTGCTATGTAACACGACGTATCCTCATTGCGCTATGCTGGCGTGACAATTTTTGTAGTCTCGCGTGTGCTCGAGCTGTTTTTTTGATTGGATAATACTTACTGCCCGTTATGCCATTGGATAATTAGAATCAAAACTCTTCGACTGCTTCGACGAAGATTTGCCAATACGGCACTTGTACACAGACTCTACTTGTCTCGGTGGTTCGGGTTAGGTATGCATTGGAAATGGCGAGTTGCAGCTTTAACCGTATATAACGTTAACGGAAATTAGCCGCAGTAGTGGGAGAGAAGACCTGCCAAGGAACTGGAAACTGGTGATTTTTTTTTTTGAAAAACCGCGGGCTCAGTCCTAGTCCCGTCTCGGAGGAAAGATTTCGCCAATATAAACTGGCACTTTTTTCCCCGACTGACGTCTGGCTCGTCCCCAGCATCCCCTTCGTCGAGTTTCCCCTAGTCCCCAAGAGGCTCGCATATTAATAGGAGAGACGGCTGGGGACGACTCAGGACTGACTTTACGTTGTACAAAATCGCGTTAACACCAAATTGAGCGAAAACATTCATGGGCTGTCAACAGAAATACGATCTAGGGAAAAATGAGAAGCAAAACGTGGTTGAAAATTTTCAGATATCAATTAACCGTGAGCTTGCGTCTCACTGGTAGACCGGGTGGCTAAAAAAATATTGGCATTCTGTCCTGATACCAAAATCAGTAATTTACACCCCTAAACAGACGACGAGCATCCCCGCTTTAGCTTTCAGATGGGACCACACTCCTCCCCGGGTCTTGCTCCAAACCGACGTTCCCACGGTGGACCGAGGCCGGGACTTGGCACTCATGATCATGATCTGGTACTCACTCAAAGCCACGAGTTTTTCTTCATTTCTGATTGGGTGAACTTGTCAGAGGAATCAAGTTATATGTGTTTCATCACATTTTCCCGGGTACTCACATAACAAGCCAGCGGCATAATTTAATGATGCTTTTACCTCTAAATCCAAGAATATGCTCTCTAGATATGAAAGATGAGGTGTATTTCGTTTTCCGTTTACATACCGGAAAGACATTCATTCTTGATTCAATAGGGGATAAATATTCGATCTCTTTTTATATCTACTCACTATGCTATTTCTCAATAATAACAATTGGTGGTTTGCAAGTGACGTCAGCTGGGGGTCATTAACAAAAGATTTCTAATTGGCTTCTATTGTTTGTACCCCCAACATGGCCGCCGCGTCTTTGTCATTTGAATCTCTCGGGATTGGTTGCAAACCAGCAAGTAATATATCAAACACGAGAGACAGTGTTTCATCAGGATATCCAAACACCGAGAATGGAGTTGAAAATACGACGCGCAGCGGAGTATTTTTGACGAAATTCGAGGTGTTTGGATAGCCGATGAAACACTGTCTCGAGTGTTTTGATATATCTTCTCAATCGAAACAAAAACTCAGGAGTAAACGGAGAAATAAAATCGTAAAAATCTATGCTAATTAAGACCGGTTTCCAAACCTCCGACACGGTTATGATTTCCTTTGTTTTAACTTGATGAATATTAATGAGTTTGAGAAGTATATATTCTATTGGCCGGAATGCTGAAAAACTGTTGTTGTTGTTGTAGTTCATTTCGGTAAGTGATCCGGGACGTGATGTTATCAATCATAAGAATTCGTGCAAGCCGAATTAATGGTTTTCCGGAAATAAGAATTGCAACACACAAGGCTAACACTTTTCCTGCTTAATAACTTACGTTGGCCTTCTCTTTTCATTTTCCGGCAACCATTACGTGCTAGCACACACACAGCGGTAAAACGCAAAAATTCAACGCCACTTCCGGTTTAGAGTTTACAAAGTTATGACGTCACAAAATTAAATTTGCAAAATTATGGGTTTAAATTTGATCAGCTATTCAGAAGAAGCATGTCAAAAAACGTCCACTTGCCAAACATTAGCTCTCCGTTGCAATTTGCGGCTGAGATGTGGGCACTTCAGGTTTTAATTTCTCCATACAAACCCTTCTAATTTTGCGTCTGTTCCTTCAGTTTAGAACCGGCGCAAAATTATAGAGGTTTGTATGGGACGGTACCAAACTTTGAACCTGTATATTTTCTGTTCTATATGTGCTTAACAAGTTGAAATTTTGTGGCTGATCATAAAAGAACAACTCTTTATCTAATGATGGGATTTTGAGGCTTGATAAAAATAATTTGAAAATTTGTGACATGACACTTTTACTACTCTATCTATTGCCAGTTGATATCCGAGCTACAAGTTGACAGGGAACCCCGATATAACGAAGTGCCGAGGACCGGAAAATGTGTTCTTTATAACGGGGGGGTTCGTTATATCGGGCTATATGTTCCATATAGGGGTTATGTAGCAGCTATTTTCTGACTAAATGTAGTTCATTAGTTTTCTTTGATACTAGCTGTTTTCTTCGATCTTAAAAACGTTCGCTAGTGATTTTGTAAGTAAGTGGAACATCCCCAGTGCCCGGGAAGGGGACGAATTAGTGCACGGAATTTTGAGCGGGGTTGTACCACTGATCTTGCTGTTCCAAACTAAAATGCTCGCATACCACAGGCACATACCCTAGTAAACGATCAGTAAAAAGAGGTCTTCAAAAAGTTTCCGACGTTTCCGTGGTAAAAATGCTTTCATCAGGCACGCAATATAGAGAACAGCTCCTCCCTCCCCCACTACCCCGCCTCTAAACACTATACGAACCAAATTTACCGTACAGTTCAGAAAGTAGCAATCGAGGCTCGTTAATTTCGGTTTCAACCGTCTTTCTCACAACCGATTTCAGACTACTGTGAACGGCTCAAAAACAACCATAGCCTTTGAGGCGGCACATTCCTATATAGCTTAAAAGGGATCCCCCCTTCCCATATTTATTTATTGATTGATTGATTGATTGATTGATTTATTTATTTATTTACTCAATATTTATTCAAGTATGTACATTCTCGCTTTGGAGCCATTCCTTAATTCACGTGAGTATAATCTGATAACTGGAAAGTTCCGATATCACCCATGTAGAGGTTAGAGTAGAGGTGAACGTATTTGTAATATTAATTTTCTTTGCCGGAATTGCTTCCAGCTATTGAACCACAAGTGGCAGTCATTTCCATCAAAAAGGTCAGCCGGATTAAGCTCTCGATTTCTGAGTAGCTAGAATAGCTAGTTTATTGATTTTCTAGGTTTAGATGAAAAATATGAATTTTAAATGCAATATTGTTATTTTAGGAAAACCGGGAATTCTGTGAGACCAAGCTACTTGTAGCATATCTGAGAATACAAAACTTCCAGCCATCTCAAGTGATTCACTTCTCCTAATTAAATAATTTTACTATCAAACGTACGTGTTTTAGCCCCGTGGAAGGTTTGTTTTTCAACCGAAATATCGGGCAATATATATTTTATTTTTTTATTTTTCTGCTTCTTTGTTTCGTTCTTTTTTCTCAGCCGTAAGGATCAGTTTGCCGTTCAATGTTTATTAAAACTGAAAACCCTTTCAGACGAAAATAAACTAGATTACAAAATATTGATAAATAAACGTACCACACCTCGTGAACGCACAGCCAATAACTTTCATTTGAATGGTGACGTCCAATGGTCACACACTAGTTAGAGTTATCAGTTTCAAGAAGTGGAAATCAGTCAACACAGCTAATTGTCAGTAAACGTTCCCAGGACCGTGTGTAACACCCCCCCCCCCCTCGGGGAGGGGGTGGGGGCTCACATATAAAAGTGACGGAGGTGATTGTCGTCGGAATTTTTAATCTCGCCAAAAACGTCTTAAACAGCCCGGAATGACAAAAATAACAGCACACATGACTCATTAACATATATTTTAAACTTTATTGAACAATACAGATCAGGTTGACTCTTGAATCTAAACTTGTGAACCAAATCTCAACCGTCACAGTAAGTCTGTAGTTCGTGAGCTGAATAATGTAAACACTGATCACTCAAACATAGGATGGTCTGCCTGTGATCCGACGATGGCGGCCCGTACGCTCACATGGCGAGATAAAATGCGTCTGCGTAATCGTTAGCCAGCGGTAATAACTACGTCCATGTAACTAACATGAAGTGAAACTAACACTGAAGGTAGGCTCAAAACA
This sequence comes from Desmophyllum pertusum, assembly GCA_029204205.1. Classification (NCBI taxonomy): domain Eukaryota; kingdom Metazoa; phylum Cnidaria; class Anthozoa; order Scleractinia; family Caryophylliidae; genus Desmophyllum; species Desmophyllum pertusum. Next base: position 670,628 of record MU827324.1, read on the forward strand.
CGCATAACCTAACCTTGGACTTGAACCCCTTTCAGTTCTCGAATTATTCTGGTCGGTGGATTTTCGAGATATTTAATTTCACATGGAATCAATGCCACAGGATTTTTTATGAATCAGGTTTAGATTGCTGTGATTCTTTTTATAACCTGTTATGGTACAAAGGACAAATTCTTTATCGGTTTGATCTTATTTATGATGTTATTTAACGAAATCAAATCTTTTAAAAGCTTTAATTTGAAAAATCCACAGTTCAAAGTTTAAAGACAAATAGGATTAATAAAGCAACGATCTACGAAAAGCCTAAAAGCAAGTCGTGGAACGCGTTCGTCTCGCGTGGGCGCGCGAGTGAGACTGTATTTTTCCGATTTCATTCCCTGTAAATCTCGTGAAATTATGATGTACATCATTTGTGCGATCATACAAGAGTTTTCGTTTCTTAGCACAACAGATGGAAGAAGCGTAAATAATCAGTCAAGACCGTGTAAAACAGAGCCAACGGCTGAACCACGAGGGAGGACACTCGCGCGGATTTTATGCACGAGTCAATAAGTATAGTGGGGGTATAGTTTTGTATCATGTTTGCGGACTTCATTTTCAATTCAGGTCAGTCTTTCAATGCTACACCAACATGGAATATCTGTCAAAAGTTGCGATGAAGCTGTACGAAAATGCTGAAAACATGCGATATTATTTTTAGCACGACTAATCACTTTTAATTACGGTATGGATGGCGATTTAAGTGCTGTCTACGTACTTACTGTGAAAGGGCGGCATGGTCACGTGCCACGTGTAGGCTGCGTGCATACGTCTCCTATTTCCTTGCTTCAAGCGGAAAAAGCAAGGACATAAGCCGTCTGCATGCATACTTGCCACGTGGGGATCTTATGGTTAGTGTGTTGCGGGAACATGAAGCGGTCGTAAATAGGAGGAAGGTTTGATCCTTCAGGCTCCTCCTAGCACGGACTTTGCCTTTTCGCTACCACTCTGAAGGTCATGTCCCAAATAACAAATACAAAATCCTCAACTGTGCTCTGTTCTGTTATAAAACACACAGGAAGTGGTAAGAGCACGAACCGGAAGAGTAGGGTGAAACACTGCTCTCGCCGCTTCCTGTATGCTTTATCACAGAAAAAGAGCACAGTTGAGGCTTTTTTATTTGTTTTATGATAAAAAAAATCTTTGCCAGATATTTCTTCACAAATGTGCCTTTATTTTCAAAACAAAATCGGCGGATGGCCGTGAGCATTCCCATTTCGTGAGCTACGTGCTTTTACTTTCCGCTTAAAGTACGCGCGCGTACGCTGTTTAAACCAATCAGAGCGCGTGTTTACATTGGCGCTCAAGTACAGTAAGTTAGCACCTCCATTAGGTAAAGGGTGTGGTCTGTGTGCCGTTCACGTAACCGGTACGGTAGTTATTTACCAGATCACGTCCGTCATACGTCAGTGGTTAATTATAAGTTGCGGATTGTAAACAAATTTGCGTGCTCTTAGCTGCGGTGCAATGGTGTTATTACATCATTCGATCCTTACGTCCGCCAAACCTCTGGTTTTCCAATAAATTTATTAAGCGCAGCCTTGTACTAAAAATAATAATAAAAGAGAAAACTTATTTTATGGTCTCAATATTGACATCTCGAAAACCCAGGAAGGGATGGGGGGGGGGGGGGGGGGGAATTCTGTGTGGGGTGTACCACCCACTTCTCGAAACCACTGCCTTATTTTCGACCAAAATATACGATTTTCCAAAGCATCGATCGGTCACGGAAAACTGTTTTTTTTTTCACCGTTTACTGTTTTTCAACAACACCCTCCTTTTCATTGTTCTCGATCACGTGCGCGCGTGTTTACCAAAACCTGACGAATTGAAAGGTTTTGTTCTCCTAAACTGTCTCGAGTGTTTTTTGCATTAAGCTATGTAAACACAAAGCGGCAGTTTTTCTGTTTTTGCTGTTTAGATTACCTTTTATGCACCTAGCCATCCAATCAAGTCACATTTTTATATGTAACCACAATTTTATACTAATTGTTCTAAAACTGTTGCTATTTTCGTAGTTAGAAGGTATCTATCGATCTACATCTGAAGGGGTTGATGGATCTGTTTCGCTTCGATGACTCGCTTTTCTCACGGCAACGAGCAACGGTACCAACATGACCAAGGTCCAGGTATTTTGGAACCCGAGGAGGAGGGGTGGTTACTCCCTTACAGAGCTAAATGGGTATGCCGCTGCACGGTATTGTTTGGATACATGTCATACATGTATATGGTACAGATCAAAGTAAAAAGTAAAAAATTAGGTTTCTTTATATCTTTCGTAAAATACGACCTACAGACGGAGGCGTACAAGTTCGTGTTTTTTCTAGTCTGACAAATTTCCTGGCAAATTCCTGTGTGATAAACGAGCTGTTCGATATGTGAAATGTCAGCTGTCTGTGCGTTTGGCCCCAAGTTCAACATGACTCAGTGTTTTTCACGACTTTCACACTTCAGATCTAAGCATCTCCTTAGTGATGGCCAATTTGGTGTTACATCACGACGGTATCTCCTAGTTGATGATTTTCTATATTGATGTCTCTTGTTAGTAATACACTCTTTTTTCTTATAAGAACGTCTAATTTTCGAACTGAGGCTTAACCCGGGGGGGGGGGGGGGTACTCCCAAAAAAGTTGGGTGGGGGTGTGTGCCGCTGGGCTATAAAAACCCCTTACCCTGTACCAGAGCACAAAACGCTAATTTTGCGACCCTGTTCCAGACTAAATGTTGAAAAAAGATACCCTGCTTTCCAGAGGATTTTTAACAATTTTTTTTCTAACCCAAAAGGCTAAACTACTAAGCAGCACTGCGAACGTGTAGCTGTAAAGCTTCTTTAATACTCCTACGCGTTTCGTTTCGTCTGACTAACGTAGACTTCGTCTACCCTATTCCAGAGTATAAATTCTCGATCTTTGTGCCAACTTCTGGGAAACTGATACCCTGTTCCAGACCAAAAAATGCCTTTTGGTATACCCTGTTCCAGAGCAAAAATGCTCAAAAACCATACCCTGTCCAGCGGCACGTACCTATATAGCGGATATGAAAACATCTCAAGGTGTGATAGACTTTGCACTCTTTGTGATCTCAATAATATCGAAGATGAATTCATTTTTTGTTTCATTGTCCCAAACTATTCATCAATTAGAGATGGCTTTTATAATAAAATAGATAACAAATTCTCAAATTTCAATCAGTTACCACTCACAGAATTAATTATAGAGTTATTGAACTCCTCTGATTATTTTATTATCATACAGTTGGTAAAGTTCATTTCCTTTTGTATTGATCTGCGAAACAAATTGATATCAGCCTAGTTTGATAGTTAAGATTTACGTGTAATTTTTTTTTTCTCTATTTCTATTTTAATTTCAGTTCGTTTTCTATCTATATTATTTTACGCTTTTGCAATACTGTAATGATTTATGGTCATGCAAATAAAGCTTATTGTTGTTGTATATAAGGGAGTGCCCCCCCCCTCCCCCCGGGGGGCTTAACCAAGACCGAATGTTCTTATTTTTTAGGCGATTTCAGCCTGAAAACGTTCTTAACCACAAAAAAGATTCGAACGTGACCATGAAAATGTATTAACATTTTATGTGATAGAAACTCATGTTGTTACTATAAAAAATGTGCATTCAAGTATTTTGAGCTGATTCGAACTGCTTATTCGCATTGAAATGTTACATTTTTTTAATTTTTTGAAAGGATACTGGAATATTGTAGTAGAGCTCGATGTAAGAAACAAGTGAATAAAAATGTTCTTAGCTAAGTCTCAACCTGGCTATGTTCTTAGCATGTTCTTAAAATTTTGGTCAATCTCAGCCTCGACGTTCTAATAAAAAATGTTCTTATAAAAAGAAAAGAGTGTAGTCCAAACTTCTTCCTTTGATGAATCGTCGAGCAAGAAACGAAAAAAAAGAAATGAAATAAAAATCAATCACGAAAAAGAGCATTTCCTGTCTTCTGCTCGCAGACTTTGTGTCATATCACTATTTCCTTTTTATTAGACTTATTAGCTTATCGGAACGTGCCGCAATTTTAAGCGCACTCGACCACTTCCGGCGGAAATGTTCATCGTCACCTTTTTTATTGAGCAACTATTGGAGCTTCCGTACGTGAACCAAGTCAAGTTCAATGATTCAATGATTTGCCCAATGATTGATGTTACATACAGTATTGTAATTCATAGTTATCAGATAAGGGAGCAGGAACTCTTCAAAAATGATAACGAAATGAAGCAGTGGAATCACGAAAAACTGCATAGAATCCCCGGCATAGCACGTATATACTTGAAATTTCTGTAGACAGGTCATGCAGCTTGATGTCTGAAAGTTGCATGGCAACAGGAACCCCAAAAAAAGCCTTGTTTCTTTCAAATGCAAGAGAAGCTCCGGAAACTTCTCTTTCATTTGCCGTTTTGATTTTGTGACACCCCTCGTAAACCTCAAAACAAGTCGTTACGCGCGCAAATGATTATATAAGAAATGTTTTTTTATTGTTCAAGACATGTACAGCCGGCTATGGCAACAGCGATGCCGTGTCACGTATAGTTTCCCGCAGAAACCTGCAGACTGGGCGAGTCTCCTTTACAGCCGTTATTTGGGTCATCACGCAAACGCTTCTTCTTCGTTGCCTACAAATATATAAAAAAAAATTGGTGAACGTGTAAGTCACCATTTATTTTAAATTTAAAATCCCTTCAACTATTGTGTTTTCTCTCTGTGCAGGTTACAGCCAGATGAGTTACTGACAGGTTTTAGCGGGAAATGTAAAAAACTGTCACTGATCAACTTAATCCCGTTTTCTTCGCACGCACACTGAATTCGTGAAGTCTCTTAGTCAAAAAAGCATAGTCAGCATCACTGCTTAGTAAAATTCGCACTGAAATAAAGACTGTAAACTATATTTATAGGAAGGGTATTTGGTTAGCATCACATCCAGGGGAGTAGCAACACTAGACTCCAAGTGGCTTCATACTACAGCATGACTAATAAGCCAATAGGCTTGTAGACAGAATTTAACCCTTTCACTCCCAAGAGTGCTAAGTTCAAAACTGAGAAAAAATATTGAATTTAATTTTGCAAAATTGGCAAAAAGGAACAGCACCACATGAAAGTACTTCTGAACAGCTTTCATTTGAATGGTCACACACTAGGGTTTCATCCACAGACTCTAAAAGTACAACCACATTTATTGACTCAAGGTTTGACTCTGGGAGTCAGTGAAAGGGTTAATCTTAACTTTAGAGGCATGGCAACTCTGCCCCGAGCTTTACCAACCATTTTAGGTTGAGTCAAAATATAAGTTAATTCTCCTTTTAAGCGATAGCTTTTGAGAATTTTGTCTAAGTACATCAATTAAGACTATTCCCCTATGATGGATGATTTTCATTATTCGTATGACCCGTGAACTTTGAACTCGCCTGATAACATATTGATTTTTCATAGGGCTGAAATTCGACGAAAGAGTTAATAAATTAGTAGCTCCTTGACTCCTGTCAAGCGAGTGCAAATCCGCCCTGCCAAAACTAAAATCCCCCTATTTACAAATCATAAAATAATTTCGTAAACGTTTATGGGGACTGACCGACTTCACGCCTTCACATCTAAAACCTACTCAAAACATAGCATTTACCTTTAATCAGCCGTTAATATAGTCAAATTCAAATTATTTTTTCTAGAAATTTAAGATATGGTTGTGTTCTACAATCATAAGTCGATGGAACTGATCCGCCCCTTTTCAACTGTCAAATATTCGGATCAGATCTGTAGAGCACAATGATGAGCGCGCATCTTTGTCCAAGACGTTGTAGGCAAACTGTTGCAAGGCTGGCACTACAGCAGCAAAAGGACAGGTTTATTGGCCGATATTTCAACTACAGTAAAAGCCCGCATATAAGAACCAGTGGATTAAGAACCATAGGCTAAAATTTGTTATAATATACTAACCATGGGATAATGCATTTTCAAGCAATTTGATTGGTTCCCTGCTCATGTCTCAGAGGCAATATACCCTCTCTACCTTATTTGGAAATGCCGCGAAGTTCAAATGTTTTTGTCTCGGGAAAAATGGAAGAACATTTTCGTATTTTTCAGTTTCCTCCTCGGAGAAATTCGACATTTTCCCTGTAATTTGTATATTATAAAACAATTATTTAGACCCCCAACATATCAGAACATGTTTAGCCTAAAAATTGAAACAGGTTCTTATTTCGAAAAATCACCCATTCAAAATGCTTAAAAAAAGGTTAATCTGACAACGAAAATGTAACTGAGTGTCTCATAATTTCAATATAAATGTGGACCTTGGCCAGAGTACATGTGTTTGTCTATAATGTAATCAATAGGCACAATATAGATTTATGACACCAAATAGAAGGACCACACCCATATTGATCAGCAACAACCCATTTTCTCCGGCTTGAAAATAAGAAACAATTTAGAACCGCTTTAGCCTAATTTCTCGGTAGATAACAAATATATAAGAACCTTTTTAGTCTAACTTGGAAAAATCTAGGTTGTTATACGTGAGTTTTTACTGTATTCGGATCAGTCTAGGGCACAATGAGCGCGCATCTATGGAAGTACTGCTCAACAGCTCAATAGCTTTCATTTGAATGGTCACACACTAGGGTTTCACTCCACAGACATGAAAGTTAGAACCACCTTGTACAGCATAATCAACAGTACCACATGAAAGTACTGCTCAATAGCTTTCATTTGAATGGTCACACACTAGGATCTCATCCATAGACTTGAAAGTTAGAACCACCTTGTACAGCATAATAAACAGTAAACAGTACTGCTCAATAGCTTTCATTTGAATGGTCACACACTAGGGTTTTATCTACAGACTCAAAAGTTAGAACCAGCAGCTGAAAGGGCAGGTTTATTGGCCTTCATCAGGGCTAGGGCTATAACAACATTGAAAGGAGGGAACGGGAGGGAGACAAGATTGAAAAAAGCTGCACTGATATGAAGACCAAACAAAGCTGGCCATTTTATAGCATTGCCCCCCACTAACACATCTCAACACAGGTTACAACAGTATTTTTCGTCTATTCAATCAAAAGAAACGGACGGGACGTGGGTGGCAAAATCACGTGTATGATAGATTTGTTTAGTCTTATCTTCGGCGCTGATAAATACCATGAGTTGTTCCTATTCATGTTGTCTTTAAGTACAAACCACTTGAATACATCACAAGGACCAAACAACAGCTATTCGAGATTGTTTAGGTTTGTCGCGCTCCACAAGGTCAACTACTCGTCCGGTCCCAAGTGATTATTTCTTCTAAAAGTCAGTTTGTCTGTATATAACCAAATTAAAGGCATGCATATCAGGAATCACGAAGTTGCGGCAGTAGAAGCTCTCTGAGCCGGGACACTCTCGTAAGCGGACAGCTCTACTTACGACCGCCTTGACAAAACCCCGTTTGAACTCTAGCTCATACAAACTCTGTATTTACACATTCCTGTAAGCGGCCAGCTCCAGTTGTGGACACGTTTTCTGCTTCCCGAGGGTGTCCGCTTACGGGAGCTTCGACTACAACTGATTCACGTGAATTTCTGCCCCAAAGCCGAGCCCCTAAATCTACCGCGGATGGGGATCGTGAAACGACTGCTTGTCACCTCAGTGGTCTCGTCAGTGTTTTTGTCTGTTACTCAAAGGAATTACTGTAAGCCGCCAAAATGTACTCCAACGCGAAGATATGGAAGCGAAAAAGTGACTCACAAACATAACTTGATTTCTGGTTTCTTTCAGTCTTGGCAATACTATACTTAGATTTACTTAAATTTTTGCCGGAATCAAATCGTCAGTAAATCCAGTGGTTTCTAGTATAGCTTAGTATCCAATACCGGAAGCCTTATCATTGTCCCTGATGTTTATTCGTTCTCAATGCACAAGGATTACGTCGAGATTAAGATTGGCAACTGGCAAAAAATAACTTAACTACAGCTCTATTCAGTCAATCTTATCAGTTTACAGAGGCGTAGCAAAATAATTTAGTCGCATGCACTGCACTAACGAAACGTTTTTCTGTAATAACATGAGCACAAAGCAAAAGAAGCCAAAATGGACCGGTCGAGAATAAACTGAGTCACTGTTCGTATCATTTGGAGATCGTTCACTCGAACTCTCTAGCCCGGGGGGATGGGGGTGTACTCCCTATAATGGACTATACGGGGAGGCTCCGCCCGAAAGGGTACCTTTTCAGACTGGAGGTATATAAAAGGGTAGGGATTTCACGAGTTGGAGTATAGGAAAGGGTAGGGAAAACTGTCATTTAGGTATGAGGTGGACGGCAGGTTTGAAGTTCTTAGCCTGTTCTTAGCCATCGTAAGACAGCTTCCTTCCACTTCCTTCTGGGAATATATATTGTTCATTAAGTTCATTCCAAGCCCGGGGGGGTACTCCCTATAATGGACTATACGGGGAGGCTCCGCCCGAAAGGGGTCCTTTTTTAGGCCCGAGGTATGTGAAAGGGTAGGGATTTCACGAGTTGAAGTATATGAAAGGGTAGGGATTTCACGAGTTGAAGTATATGAAAGGGTAGGGATTTCACGAGCAAATTATATTATTGTTTGGTTAACATCTCTACTGGTAATGCTTGATGATTTCTGGTGATATATATTGTTCATTAAGTTCATTACAAGGGTATAGAAAAGGGATGCAGGGCTTCTACTGTAGGTATGTGAAAGGGGTACCATTTTCATAATTTCTATGGAAGGTATATGAAAGGGGTACCATTTTCTATGGAAGGTATATGAAAGGGGTACCTTTTCTGTGAAAAATGGTATATGAAAGGGTAAGGGGTGGGACCTCTGGGCGGAGCCTCCCGTATAAAACTTTTTTGAGTACCCCCCCGGGATTCCAAGAGTAGCAAGAAAGTGAACAAGCAGGAGTTGTAGGTATGTGAAAGGGGTACCATTTTCCATGGAAGGTATATGAAAGGGGTACCATTTTCATAATTTCTATGGAAGGTATATGAAAGGGGTACCTTTTCTGTGGAAGGTATATGAAAGGGATACCATTTTCTATGGAAGGTATATGAAAGGGGTACCTTTTCTGTCAAAAATGGAATATAAAAGGGTAAGGGGTTGGACCTTTGGGCGGAGCCTCCCCGTATAAAACTTTTTTTAGTACCCCCCCCCCCCCCCCCCCCCCCCCCCCCCCCCCCCCCCCCCCCCCCCCCCCCCCCCTCTAGTCTCTCTATATGTTTGCTCAGTGGTCAGAAAACAATTCACTGACCCAGTAGCCTGCATGCTGAGATCGGGACTGACTCAGGCTATTCACAATCCACCAGTATGCTGACTGAGCTGATTAGCAATGGATTTCGCTCGGGACTTCGTGGTGTTTTTAAATCTATTGAGGGCTAATCATAACTTCAGGATATTTACTGAAACAATAGAATGCCGAGTTAATTTTTGTGGTTTCATTTTTTCCCACATCTGATCTTTATCGGTTTTTGAGAAGTTCATAGGGTTATGCTTGCCCAGGGCAACTTTTCAGAAATTTTATCATATGAGTCATAATTAAATATGTGTTGTTTTAGCACCGTGACTGGTGGTAATTTCAACAGCTGAATATTGTTTTATAAACTGTTTTTTGCTGATATCAGCAATCTTGAAAAAAGCTGCGGACCCGACAAGCAAACTTTGAAATTCCTTTGGCTGATTTTAAACTTCAACACAAGATAAATTTTGTCTGTTTTATTGAAAAGGTTTTGGCGAAGTTCTTACTCCCATGACGTGTTATCATTTGTGATTTTCATTGACTTGAGATCGGCTTGAGTTACGACCGTGGGGTTTTTAAATGTTAAGTGAGAAGGGATATATGAATATTTAGTCGCAATCCCCGGAAACAACCAAATATGCATCGTCACATTTAACCCGATTAAAAAATACCGAAGAAAATTCAACTTTCGCAGACTTTTATCAATTTACTAGCAGTATACCGAGTAAAACAAACCCACACGAGGCTCGCACAACGATGTTTGACCAATTTCCTTAGAAATTTTTGATGCACCATGTTGCCGGCCGGAATTTCCGTCCGCCGCGAAGAGATTGCTTTTAAAGTAAAAGCGAAAGCTTAGGACAGGTTCAATCCAGTTTATTTCAGTAGTAAGACCGGCTTACCAGGCGAAGAGAAAATAAATCCAAGTTTTTAGAAATAACAAAAGTAAGAGCAGAAAGGAAGTCACCGGACAGTAAGCTCATAATGAAGCAGAATTTCCGGCCCAAATCCTGAAAGAAAAATATATGACGCAAGCAATGGAAGATCTCGTGCCCGCGCGCGGATCGACCACCACGACGCATAGGATTGTTTGTACATTATACATGTACAACATTTCATCACTAAAATCGTCATGTCGGCACTTTCCGCTATTCCGTGAGCTTCGCGTAATTTTTTCCTGTTTTGTTCATCGACTTTGCACGCACGAGAAATAAAAAAAGAAATATCTCTGTACAGTTTCTCGTCCGCGGAATGCTTTCAACATCTTAGAGAAGAAAGATCAAGAAAGAGTTTAGCCAAATGAAAGAGTTTCCGGGGGAAGTTTAGGGGTGAAAACGTCTCCCTGATATCTTAAAATTATGTTTTTTCTTAGTATTGCACTTTTCATACGGAAGCAAAAGGCATTTATTTTATGCCGTAAGCAAGTGTTACCCTCCATCTTCAAGTATAATGCTAACTTTTGAACATTACTTATGCAAAGTACGAGAAAAATTAGGGGTGGCGCGAATGGTCTATCAAACATATTGAGTCTCAGCAAATAAAAATTACCCGGGAAAATGACGTTGTTTCCTGAGGAATGAACTTCCCCCTGCCCCAGTATAAAATCCCCGCTGCGAACTCCACGGGGACATGCCGTTTTGTTTGTATTTGCGGCATTTCTGGAAAAAAATAACAAGACGTGGGCAGTATTTCGCTGCAAAAAAAAAAAATTGCGCAACCATTTCCCTTCATCGGAACGAATGCACTTGCAGGATATTCCAGGAAACCCAAAATGCAAGTTTTATGACCAAAATACATTCATTCACTAAGGAGCCGATCTTATCAACCGGCTGTAAATTTGTCAGATTTTTTTTTTATATATTTTCGGGATCAAGTACTGTGTTTTTATTTCGTCTATTAAAAGCTCATGTTACTTGGACAAACCGCAAGCTATGACAGTTTTCTTAGCCTCAATTTTCCCTATTTGCGCGTGCAAAAGCACTAATCTTTCACGAGACTGTGATCTTTGTACCGTTATTCGGAAAGTCAGTTCTGGAAAAACTTCTTGAGCGGAACATTGCTCTAACACTATAAAAACCTATTTTGCACTCGGCTCGAGAAAGAAACCAGTGTGCAGATAATGGTACTTTTACAACACTAGTAGAGGTTAGTTTAACAAAATATTTCTCTTTCTTGCGGATGGCTTTTCTCTTTGTAAAGTTTGAGGCCTTAGCAGCTAATAGCCAGATACCGTGTCCCCCGCGCTATTATGGATACACTGTTGTCCTTTTGGACCCAAGTTGTTGACAGAGAGATGTCATCCAGCCGTATAAAAATTATCAGAACCACTAAATATAAACGCTTTTGTTATTGGCTGATCTGCCGTAATAAATCACCATCGAACTTTGCCTTAGCTGCATAATACGTCGTCCCTGATTGGTCAGTTTCTATTTGTTTCTTCTAAACTGGACGCCGATTGGTTGTTCGGCTTTCCGGCTGACCCTTTTGTTCTCTGTGGGGGCGAGGAGTGGCTGGGATCATATAGAAATGAGCCTTCGTCTTATATCTGTTAGTCGCACCTTGGATCTACAACGCGAAATGAGATCCTTAATATTCGTGTTGTTGGCCACTGGAGCATTTGCGGGTACGTATTTTCCATTTCTTTTCTCAGTCCAAAAGCGCTTTTTACCGCTATCATAGAATTTAATATTTTTCACTCAGCTCCGTTTTGCCCGGTTTCGAAATTTTTCTGCGCGCGTGCGCTCAATTTGGAAATTTTTATCTGTTGCGTCGCTGAAACTAGTTCCTGTTGTCTTCCCGATCATGACATCTTGGATTGCTAACGTTTCCCATCTTGTCAAATTGTCAAAAACTATCATTTCGCTGAGACTGGTTCAATAAAAGTTGTCTGAGGGAATTTGCCCTGGCGAGCGGCGACCACGCGAAAGGGTCGTCCACTTAGCCGCAGTTCCTCGATTAGTTGGACAAGATGTCGAGCATCGAACGATGTCTGTGGTTTCATTGCAAAGACGAGCTCGGAGTGCTTGATTAAATTTTTTTCATCTCGGTTCTTGACGCTGAACGATTCAAACCGTAACCTTGTGGTGTTTTCTTCAAGGTTAACTTACGCGCACTTGGTGCTGTATATTGACAAAAATAGCTGCTTGCGCGACAGTGACATTGGAAAATCTATGGCCGATTATCTTTGGTTGATCTTGTTGTTACATGTAATGATTCATTGTTCATTGTTCTCTCTGTTGTCAATTTGTCTCAGATCTTGATCAATGTTGTGTCGAGATCTGCGAGTCTAAATGTTTTGCACTAACCTTTATGACTTTGGATTTTTCCTTGCAGCGCCCGTGTCTCTGGACCGAGAGAGGCCGCCGGAATGTGACAAAAGTAAGTAGTGAACTTATTTTATGATCGGGCAGTCATGATATTATTTTTATTGTACACGCCATTATTGATGTAAGCACCTCTAAAGATGTAACCTCGAACAAAAATGCCCTTACGTCATGAGGCAAAGTCGTCTTGCATTTATCGCGAAAATGTTTACTAAATCAACAACCGACTATTTATCTAACGCCAGTAAAATGGAGCAAAATCATTCGATCGAGATTTTTTTTCCACCGGAGATTGCGACCCCCCAAGATATCAGTAATATCCCCTTTTAAATCTGGCGGCTTGCCATGAGATTAATGTTTGATTGTCTGTCTTTAAGCTTTTTGTTGTGAGCAAAGACAACGTATTTGCGTTTTTGTGATTTTTACCTTGGAAATCGCCCATAAAATGTTTTTATTTAGTGGTTTTGGTTTCCTTATTGCATAAGTTTCGATCACGGGATTCACATCGCGCAAGCAAAAGCAAATTCCGGAAATGACCTCAAATTTCCGAGGGGCTCGCTGACAACCAGCTCCGCATGCAACCCAATGCAGTGCAGTGATTGGCTAAAAGCACGCGGGAAACACGCGCGCGAGCTAGACAAGGGACACGTGTCGTGTGCTAGGCTGGACACTTTGGACACTTATCGTATTGTTGACGTTTTCCCGTTTGTTTTTCATTCCCAGGGTCGAATAGATTTCACCATTCCAAAGAGTTTCCCTACAACTATGAAGGAGAAACAGTTAGTAGTGTCGCAGGTGCCTCGTCAGCCCGCTCAGGGTTGAAAATACGCGCGCGTTGTGTCATCAAGTCTGTTGCACCATGCCAGCATGTCTTGAAGGTAAGCTACAGATAAAAACCTGTTATTATGACTTCGGGGTCGGGCGAAACTTGATATTTTCATTTTGATTGAGTGACGTGTGATTTATTTTGCGGCTTTCAAGTTGTTTTAAAAAAATACTTCGCAATAAGACCACCATGTATACTAGATTCAGTAGATTGGGTCATAGTGATACACTTCTGATAATTTTAATGATGCAAACAATTTTCTCGTTAGTTTGTAAATATCACAAGCTGTTTTTTGGTTTCGTGTGTTATGCTGGGCTAATCTAGTTACTGGATATAAGTTTTCATCAAATCGCCATGTCCGCAGGGTATCTGTATTCCGTGAGCAAAGCGTATTTATTTTCCTTCCGTTTGTTATCCAGCTACGCACGTATGGCTAAGAAAAGAAATCTTCTCTTGACTTTCGTTCGATTATTGCTATCTGTACATTATGCTACATCATTTGTACATCACACAGATCATTTGAAAGGGTTCCGGGTGCTTTCTCGATTTTTCTAGGCAGACACTCGCCAAAAGGTCTCTAACTAGCAGGGTATCTTCATAGCAACCCCTCGTGACAAGGGTATATGGTCAACAGGGGACAGAAAAGTACGACACCCTTTCCCCTGGGTTTTTTTGGTACAAAATTGTAAAATGTTTCTGCTATAAGTCAGGATATATTTATATGCTTGACAGCATACAGATCGAGACAAAAAAGCTAGGTACTGTATATACGCATATACTAAATATTGCTTGCACCCGGGGCTTGCACCCGGGGCTTGCACCCGGGGCTTGCACCATTGTGATAGCTATTTCCGGGCCCCTGTTCCGTCCCCCGTTTCTTCCCCCGTTCCTTCCCCCGTTTTTCCCCCGTTCCTCCCCCGTTCCTCCCCAAAAAACACAAACATCGCAACTCCTCCCAACGTTGCGGTTATGTAACCTTGGAGTAACTTTGTTATTGAATGTAACACTGATACAAATCAACTATAAGCCTCGTGGTATGTAACACTCTTCACTGATAATATATTTTGACACGGGATTCTACAAATTCTTTCAAAGCTATTGTTCTAAAAATATAACGTTCTGTTTAATACTATAAAAGGAAGGCGCGATGCAAAACTTCGTTCAAGTTCTGTTCTTTTCGTTGAGTTTAGTTAGTCTGCCTCAAGGTAGTGTTAGTGTTTGGGATGGATACTCGAAGAATAACTTACCTTTGATGAAATAAAGAAGGTAAAAGAAGTTTGTCTTGTGGGAAAGGTCAGCGAGAACATAAACAATGAAAACGAAACCGGTCCAAAGTCTAGATCCAAAATTACTTTATCACTTAGTAGTCGATGAACTGCGAATTTTAATGCGCTTTACGCGACTGGAAAGTGACATCCATGAGGACTTCGCTTTGGTTATCTGTTAACTCTTTAACTCCCAACAAGAATGCCAAATTCAAAACTGAGGGAAAAAATCTTCATTTTGCAAATTGTCAAAAACAAACAGCACCACATGAAAGTACTGCTCAATAGCTTGCATATGAATGGTCACACACTAGGGTTTCATCCACAGACTTGAAAGTTAGAACCACCTTGTACAGCATAATCAACAGTACCACATGAAAGTACTGCTCAATAGCTTTCATTTGAATGGTCACACACTAGGGTTTCATCCACAGACTCAAAAGATACAGCCATATTTATTGACTCAAGGTTTGACTCTGGGAGTGAAAGGGTTAAACAGTTGCAGTTAATCTTTTAAGCGTCGCAAACTTGTGTCAGTGATAACCGAGTGTTTCCACCACCGCCTTCAATCGCGTTTCGCAAATTTTTGTCGGTGAAGAAAACATCGAAGGCGATCGACTGCTCAGCGGACTCCCCAGCAGGGCAACTGTGTGTTCGGGTCAAAGTATTTCCGGTGCTTCCAAAAAAAGCTTTACTCAATGAAGACCGTCTTGTTTTCTCCAATTTCTCCAATGTTAAGGTCAAGGTACGTTGCGTGGTTGTATCCCATCGCGCATACATACATGCAACCGAACCTTCCAAAAACAGTTGCCTATTTTGACCTCGGAAAAGCGCTAACCCAAAAAATGTTTGCCACGTTTTACCGCAACACGAAATGCGGCACTAAAGACAAAATATGATCGATGCAATGCGTATCCTTTACCCACCGAATTGACCACCGCGAAGGTTGTGAACTCTTGGCGTCGGCATGGATTGAAGAAATATCAAGAAATGAAAAAACTCAGTGGAATTCCTTTGAATAGAAATACAGCTCGGAAGAAAATCTAAAAAAAGGCGTTTTTGATTTCTCCGTTTGACTAAGCAATTCATGTTGGAAATATCGTTATGCTCTGCATGCTGGCAGAGTTTCCTGTCAGAAGCCGATTTCCTCCCATCGCAAACATCCTGAAACCCGGGTAATAAGCTTGAAGGCAAATATATTTTTTTAAGCTTTTCTCTCAGTTTTAGACTAAGCAATCCGCTTTGGCAATATCACCGTGATCTGTTAGCAGATGTTTTTGTCAGATTGAGCCGATGTCCTCCCACAAACATCCTGGAACCCGGAAAAAACGCTCAACCGAGGACTAAACATTGAACGAGATTATTTTTTGTGAGAGCTCTTTCCCCGTCCCACTCCCCCAGCCGTCCCACTCCCCAGCCCTCCCCCCACTGCCGACACACACACGCACAGAAGACAGCACACACAACGCGTTTGTTGTAAGCAATACTAGTCAGAACTTTAATGACTTGTAATGCTGAGCGCTTGTGAAAGGATATCTGATGAACTTTTAGACCTTTTAATTTGTTGCCTTGGGCAAGTCATGATACTTGGATTATTCAATACTGTATTCAAAGTTTTCAAAAACAGCCATTCTATACCTTATTCTCACTCATTTTCGCGCGTACTTAAAAACGCGAAATCGACAGATCCGTATTTCGCGAGGCTTTATTTTTGCGATTTCAGAGAAAAAAGGGCTCAAAGTCTTAAATTTTGGCAAAAATATCGTCTTTATTTTCGCGGTTTTTTTGGCAAAAACCGCGAAAATTAATACTTGCGAAAATTAGCCTGAAGTCTCCTATTTCCTTGCTTCACGTAACACTTTTCCGCGTGAAGCAAGGAAATAGGAGACGTCTGCACACAGCGAAAATAAGTGAGAATGAGATAGAAGTCAAGGGAGTTACTAATTGCTTTCTCATCGAAAACCGCTGTTTTGTTCGCCTGTTATTCTACACCGGCGCAGCACAGGTGGAAAGAAAACCCGGTTTATTCTACAGGTTTATCAACTTGTCAAACACGTTTTTCTTTTCAGATCGACTCCGTAGAGCTCTGGGAGGCACAGAGCAAGAACCCCGGTTCCTTGGAATATCACATTTCCCAGGGATCAACAGCATTCGCTGGAGAGCTTCAAGCTCAAGATCTTGTATTTAGTACAGATGGTGGTCGTATCACAGGAATCCTCGCCCATCCTGAGGACCCTACTCACGTGTTGAACGTCAAGAGGGGCATCCTTAGCGCGCTGCAAGTGCAGTTTGTTGATGAGCATGCCACCTTAGAGGAGGTGAGATCTTTATTTATAAAATTTAATAATATAACGCGCGCTCTGATTGGTTGTGTAGTCGTTTTGAATAAGTTTTTTATGAAATAAACAAGATACTACGCGCATTCTGATTGGCTCAAAAGTGAAAACCATTTACCATAACTCTATGGAAACACAGAAAATTGCTTCGTGCTTTTATTTCATAAAAACAACAGATAAACGTTTTCCCTGTGTTTCCATAGAGTTATGGTAACACTCGTGAAGTTTAGGAGAACTCGAAATTGCTGTGAAAACACTCGCTTGCGGCTCGAGTTTCCACAGCAGCATTTCTCGCTCTCCCAAACCTCACTCGTGTTACCATAACTCTATGGAAACACCGAAAACGTTTTCTATTTTGTTTTAAAACGCGCGCTCTGATTGGTTGCGTAGTATTTAGAATTGTAGTACGCGTAAGAGTCTAGGTAACGCAGATAAAGAGTCACTTTCGCACAGAAAAAACCCTTACTGGTTGTGTTGTCACGCCATTTCACGTAAGTTCGAAAATGTCCCGTTTTGAGGAACCCGTGTCTCTATTTCAGAGAACTTAAACTGGTTGTTTTAAATCTTGAACGCGTAAGAGTGATCAAAATCTATGTTTCCCTTACGATGGATAAGTCTTGATGGAATAACAAATTCTCCGAAATAACACCAAAAGAAATGTATGATAATCCATAAGAAGAATTTCTCTTTTGATCTTCTTATCTGTTTTGATTTGTAGGACGATGTTGTTGGCAAATGCAAGGTGCATTATGAGATCAAATCTCGCCACCTCAGCAGACGCCCCAAGATTGTCTACAAGACGAGAAATCTGACGGAGTGTACGGACCGCGCCAAAACAGACATCGGCATCCATGTTCATTCGTACGAGGAGAAGGTGAGTATTTGCTGAAAATTCCATCGAGTGTTTAAGCTGCCATCTTGGATTAGGAAAACAGTTTGAAACAGCGAGGTTGGCGAAGGGTGTCCAGATCACTATTCATGGAAAATAAAACGCTCATTTCACGTTTATGGAGTTCAATTACGAATAACGGCCTCAAAATCACACTTCACGGAAAACTTTCACGTTTTTTAAAATATCCCGCTTTAAAGGGGTACTATCACGGGAATTTTTCTGCTTTTTTGGCCAAAAAGGGTGCAATAATTATGACTACGTACCTTAGCTCATACACGAAAACTAGAACATCAAGAGGAAGATATCAAGTGAATTAGTTTTTAGCGCCGATTTTTCCAAGACACAAGGTGTTTGAAAACTCTGCCCGACTTTTTCAAAAAAATATCAAAGGCTCCTATGGGAAACTCGTGATAGCACTCCTTTTATAGCTTCAGTACACTAATAGTAATTTTTAACAAAACTGGACCATGTTTTAGGTTTCCATTGATATAAATATGTCTTTTGGCTTTTGGCTTAATTTTCAACTGATACTCGTGATATTAACTGACAGGGCACCTCTAAGGGGTGATTACATGGCGAATTTCAGCCCGGTTAGGGGGCTGGAATTTTGTTGCGATTACATGACGGATTTCAGCCCGGCTTAAATTTCAGCCCGGGCGCCAAATTTCAAATTACGCGGGAAGAGTCATCAGAGAACGAGGGGCGATTTGATAACCGGCAATTTATTTACATATCGGCTGAACGTTTGAAGAACGAAGCTGTTGTTATATTCCATTTTCGATTTGAAATTCGCGACACATCGAATAGATTTTCGATTTTATCTCCCTTGTTCCACTGGAACCTGTTTTTCCATCTTGTTTAAAACACAGGAGCGATTTTACAATACCCGGCAACTTATTTACATACCGGCGCACGTGTATATAAAAACAAAAGGACCATTCTTATTCAATGACATGCAAATACGTTGCCGGGCATTCTACAATTTAGCCAAAACACAATCACTGCGCATGCCCAAGTTCACTTTTCAGCCCGGGCTAAAAATTCCATTCCGATTACATGATTTTTTCAGCCCGTTTGGCCGGGCTGAAAATTCCAGCCCGGTTTCTCAAACCGGGCTGGAATTTTCAGCCTGGGCTGAATTTCAACCCAGGCTGAAACCTTGTCCATGTAATCGCTAACTTCATTTCAAGAGGATTTGTTTCGGAAGCCGGGCTGAAATCTCAGCCCCCCTAACCGGGCTGGAATTTCAGCCCGGGCTGAAATTCGCCATGTAATCACCCCTAATGAGGTAGAAATCCATTACTTTTACATGACCGTTTAGTTAGTCAAAATTGATTCTGGAAAACGATATATATTTTTTGAAAGGCTTTCTAGTCCTCATTCGTAATGATTCTTGCACTATGCTTGGGGAAAAGTAGCGAACATGTAACTCTGGATCTGATACAGTACTGTGACAGTCTCATCGAGGGGTAAATGTGGTCAAAGATATCGCACTACAAATCGTTTTATATGATGGCTGCGTTAACATTTCGATCTTCATGTTCACAGCCTTTAAGCTTGCTGAACTCACACAGTACATGCAAGCTGTACTGACGGCCAAGAAGCGAACACAGAAGGTAGTGTGTGAGGAAGAACATGTTTTCAGACCTTTCTCTGCGGGCTATAAGAACACTTCTGGAGCAATCACCAGAACGAGGTAGGTGACATAGTTCGTCTTTATGTTTGAGGGAAAAAATCTGGAATTTAATTTGCAAAATTGTTAAAAACAAACAGTACCACATGAAAGTACTGCTCAATAGCTTTTATTTGAATGGCCACACACTAGGGTTTCATCCACAGACTCAAAAGGTACAACCACATTTATTGAATCAAGGTTTGACTCTGGGAGTGAAAGGGTTAATCCGTCTCAATCTTCCCCAATCTTAACCATCCTTGTTCTTGTTTGGTTTATTATGACCTCTTTGATGTTTTTCTACCTTAGTAAACTATTATTTTATGGTTTCCTTTGATTGAAGATAATTTTGTGCATATCCAAGAAATGATTTACAGCGAAGAGCAAAGTTGACAAAGAACGAAGTTGACAAAGTTTTTGATTAATTTTGGTCATTTTTGGACATCTTTTTGACAACTTTCTGATGGCCTTCGTTTCAACTGGCCAATCCGGCAAAATGGACGAACTATGAGAGGCAAAGATGTCAGGCTCCACGTTCGCATCCTGACAATTGACATCACCGCCTCCGTACAATTCTTAGAATTTGATTTGGAGACCATCAGAAAGTTTTCGAAAATATGTCAAAAAAGATGTCAAAAATTAATCAAAAACTTTGTCGAGTGGCAACAGTGGGGCGCTCTTCACTGTAAAATATCGTGAGCCTATTTCACACTTCACCGAAAAAGAAAGTCGGATGCAGTAACAGTTCTAGATTCATTTTCTTCATATTCTTCAAAGAGTTCATTTCTGATTGTTTCATTTCAGGCAAGTGTTGGAACTGCAATCTATCCTGCCAGCTGAAAGTGAACCAGTTGCTGTCGGTATGTAGTTCTCCTCCATTTCAATAGAAAAATTCCTTTCCTTCTTTTGTTCATCCCGAGCATGCGCAAAGGCGTAAATTCTGGTCGCCCGCGCGCCAATTTCCCGCGTAAAATTTTAAAGGTAACCATTGCAACAATCCAAAATAGTAGTAATTTGCGAAAGGAAACAAAAGTAGGTAAAAGGAGAAGTTTAGACTTATCAAACACAAAGTTCAGTATATTTCCAGCGTTCTGTTGATTTATCTTTTTTTTTTGGACGTTTACCAACAAAGTTAGACGTGTTTAAAACACGGTGCAACGTTGAGGTTTGTCGGCGTAGTTTATTTTTGTTCGCATGCTCAGACGTTGGAGGTTGCTTTCTCACTAGAAATATCCTCGGGTTGTTCGAACGAAAATCGTTGCTTTTTCACCCAAACGAACATGATGTTTGTCGAAAAGGAATTTAAAGGGATATAATGTATCGTGTGGGGTTTTTTTTCAGAGAAATTGCGGCCTGTCTCGTTGAAGTACACGCATGCGCAGCCAGTATCCAACCAGGAAGCTATCAACGATGCGTTCTACTTAGTAAACCGCCTGAGTAAAGAGTCGAAACAATCAACCAAGCCTGACTCAGCACAGCACTTCTCCAACCTCGTGTTCAACATTCGCAGGCTAAACACTCCAGCAATGGAAACGTTGTGGCAAAAAGTCCATAATGAGGAAGACAACAAAATGCAGTAAGTGGGTTTAAAACAAAACAACAGTATCACATACCGGCCACATGAAAGTACTGCTCAATAGCTTTCATTTGAATGGTCACACACTAGGGTTTCATCCACAGACTCAAAAGTTAGAACCACCTTGTACAGCATAATAAACACAGTACCACATAAAAGCACAGCTCACTAGTTCTCATTTGAATGGCACACTAGGGTCTCATCCAGAGTCTTAGAACAACCTTGTACACCATAATAACAGCCTGTTTGAGAGGTAACACATTACGATTTCGTCCACTAACCTTGCCTTGCTGTTCATTTCTCTTTAGCGAATATTTCTACGATGCTCTGCCTCACTGCGGCAGTGGTGGATGCGCCAAAGTCATGAGCCATGCCATAAGAAACAACTTAGTCAGCCACGAGCGCGGCAACATGTTCCTGGCAGGCTTAGCCATGGCGGCAAATCCTACAAAGGAGACTGTTGCGCATGTGCTGGAGCTTTGCGAAGAGCATCCTGGGAGAACCGCCATGTTGACTCTCGGAACACTCATTCACAAACTCTGTGAGAGCAGCCCACAGGTCTGCAACGATAAGGTACGGTTTGGAACTGTTACATGAAGTAGTAAGAGAGTATTATGGGATACGTGCGAGAGTCAACACGTGGAATAAATTAGTAGTGTGTTTACGGGTTCAGTATTACCTCCACCGACCTCTAATTTTATATACTAAGAGGAATACAACAGCAACGGCTTCTTTTCCGCGTTACTGAAAGGGGAGGAAAAAGTTGACGTAAAGACCAAATTCGGAATCACAGTCACTAATAGAAGATGAAGATGAATGGTCGCTATGGTTACATGATCAGTATCAAAACCAGTGCGAATAAGATCTAGAAAAGGTCATGAAAACTTAGGAAATAATCACTAAAGCCGATAAATTGTCTTGATATTTGAAACAAATTCTCCCCACTAGTACTATAAGAAATGTATAGAAACCAGTAAGGAGAATCTGTATGTTGACATAAGTACTTAAAGTCATCAAATTCTCCCAACTAATACTGTAAGAAATGTATTGAGGCCGGTAAGAAGAAGTTGTTGACTATGATGCAACGAAAAGGGCAAAGAACATCGTAACAGGCAAAAATGTTTTATTTCAATCGATATCCCCAAGATATTGTCGTGAAAAATTAAATTCTATCTAAATTTGTGGCATCATTATATAGTAACCAGTAAATATTGTTTATCGTGCGTTATGATTGGCTTCTAAGCATTGCCTTGCAAATCAGCGTGGATATGCTTTGTCTGCTTTCTAGCGTCGTATTGGGCAACCATGATTCCTGGATATAATGTTTGTCTTTTTCCTTTCTCCGTTAGGATGAAGAGAACCCCATTGCCAGGGCAGAACAATTCCTTCTGTCTGGCTTGGGCGCCAGATGCAAAGGAAAAACACCAGAAGATTTCGAGAACATTATAATCAGACTGAAGGCCATTGGAAATGCGGGTCGCCCCGTGGCAGCCGAAAATGTCCTTCTGAAATGTGCCATTACCCCAGATGTTCCGGTTAACATGAGCATCGCAGCTCTGGAGGCCCTTCGACGCTTGCCCTGCAATGAATATATGACCAACCAGCTTTTGGACATCTATGGCGAGTTCAATCTAGATGTTGAGATCCGTATCGCCGCATACCTGGCTCTCATGAAGTGCCCAAGTGCTGTGGTCTTCAAACGCGTCGCCGAGATCCTCAAGAACGAAGTGAACAAACAGGTTGGATCGTTTGTGTGGTCGCACATGACAAACGCCATGGATTCCACCGAGCCAGTCCACGGTCTGCCACAAGCCGAGATGATGAAGGACGCTCTTAATGGCATGAAACTGCGAGAGTTCAACCTGAACAGGCTGAGGTTCTCACGTGCCTGGGAAGGGTCATTCTACAGCGGTAAGATCATTAAGCCAAATTCTCCTTACATTTCTATAACAAAAACAAACAGACAGGTCACGAGAATGAAGAACTTGATCATCTCATTGATGTAAAGCTAAATTCTCCTAAGGATAAACGTACAAATACACGATGAACAGAAAGGAGAGTTTTGATTTTAATAACTCCTCTTATAATTTGCACCAAAAAAGACAATTCAAGACGATGATCTTTCTGTACGGAAAGGCAGTTATTGAAATTCAAGTATAAAATTGTTAACATGGTACTTCCTTAATGCAGATAATACTTATAGCATGGCATTGGTGTCTTCTGCTGAGCTACAAGCACAAACGGCCGATTATTTAAAAGATGTTTAGACAGCGTTAATCAAGGAAGCAGTGGTCTAAACCGGGTTTAATCCAATAGCCTCACTTACTTGTTACAACACGTCTAAACGTGGTCTACCTAAACCGCGGTTCGTCCACGTTGTAATAATACAATTTAGCCTCCGCCTTAGAAAACTAGTAGGATTTGTCCACCGTGTTGTAGTGACATTTGTTTTGTTCTGGAATCTTTATACAGACATCCTACGATTCGGTGGTTCAGCACAGAGCCATCTTATCTACCATCCCAGCAGCTTCTTCCCAAGAAGTGCCATGGTCAACGTCACAGTCGATGTCTTGGGCGCGTCCATCAACGTCCTTGAGACCGCTGCACGCTTCGAAGGATTCGAGATTCTCATCGAGCAGTTCTTTGGAGATGACGGCTACTACCCTGATGATAGCATCATGAAGATGTTTAATCTGAAGCCCCACGAGGAGAGGGATAAGGAGGAAAAAGAAGTGAACAATCTGCCCAAGAGGGGGAGAAGGAGCAGGAGCATCCATGATGACATCAATAAAGTGGAGAAACATTTGACCAAACTTCACCGAACGGTAAGTCGCGGTAAAATGTTTGTGACTGATACTCTAAAATAGGCCATGATGATCTTAACTTTGCAAAATGTCTCTTTGTTTTGTCAAACATGTTCGTCTATTTAGAGAAAAGGTAGCGTTTTAGGGTTTACGTCTTGGTATGGGAATTTTAGGAAGGCTATGGTATGAGAATAAAGCAAAACTGACGCAAACGAATTAATTGAATGCCGCAAAAAAATATCGGGATGGTCACAACCGTACAGGATTGAAATTTGCTGTAAAAATCTTGACTTGATTTATGTCGGACAGTTGAAGGTCAATTTGAGCAATGTTTCCTAATCCTCTTCGTTCGTTGTGTAGCCAAGTTAAATAAAAGAATGAATGATGAAACTTCATATTTTAATAAAGTTTCAATAAAATTCTAGCGCTTTATCAGCACTAATTAAGGACACTATATCAAGGTAACGAGAATGAGTATTTTGGACCTGAGAAAGGAACTGTTGTGTTACATAAATCAATATACACATTGCGTGACTCTTCTTTGTAGATGGACACGCGTAAGCACCACCCATCTGGAGCGGTTTCCGTGAAGATGTTTGGTAACGAAATTCGTCTTGCCAGTTTCGATGACATCAGCTGGTTGAATGATGAAGTAGACAAGATCAACATGATTGATATCTTGATTGCATTGGCCAAAGGAGGCAAAAAGACCTTTAGCAAGAGCATGATGTTCCTGGACGTCGAGACGACTGTCCCCACCATCCTGGGTCTGCCACTCAAACTGAGCGCCAAGGGAACCACTGTGGCATCGGTGGAACTCGCTGGAAAGTTTGACATCAGGAACATGTTCTGGGGGAAAATGAGCTTTGATGTAAAGGGCTATGTCAAGCCAAGGTAGGCAATACCTACAGGTCTCCTAGTAACGTAACACACACTAAGACGCAATCGTTCCACCGTAAAGATAACGTGACGAGTCAGGTAACGCAACGAAGAACATAAAAAAACGTTTTGTTATGCCATTTTCGTAAGCTCGAAGAAAATCTCCATTTTTTCTGCCGTAGTTTCGTTAAAAACATCAGATGTCGAAGAGTGTTCAAGGTCTAAAATCTCATTTAATGGAGAGGTTGAAATATTTTGATTGTGGACTCTTTTGCTGTGAATTTGTCTAACGTATCGAACCCAAGCTAAAACGAGGCAAAACGGGCATCATAAACGACTTTGGTTAATTTTCCTTAAATATTCTTAGAGACACTCGCACAGTTGACGAGAATAAACAGATATTGTCTTGATGATCAAGTGCAAAATTCTCACAACTAACATCAAAGAGACGCATGACGATTATTAAGAAGAGTTGATATATCGGTCGAACTTAGGACAGAAGTTATATACAGCCACCTCATTATTGCATTATTTCTTTGGCCCGACAAAAGCTCAGTCAGATTTCATTTCCTAATTACACATCAACCCTATCAGAGCGGTTTTCAATTGAATGTCCAAAGTAATCTCGAAATTGCTTTGGTTCTGCTTCACTACGCTCTGTGATTGGTTTAAAAATACTCGCGCCACCTGCTCAACCAATCAGATGCAAAACCAAAACCAATCGCGACTTTGTGACGCGTTTTCCCGCGCTTGGCGCCGGTTACGTGTATTTGCTTCGCGTTCTCAATGGTTCATTGTGTTGTTTATGTTTGTTGCGATTGGCCATTGCAATTGCTTTTATTTTGGTTTTACGACACTCAATTGAAAACCGCCCTAATACGTACAGATTGTCCAGCTTAGCCGTTCCACTGTACCCCTCGATGACGTTTTTATTTTTATTTTCTTTGCAGTGCTGTTGTTGACATCACTGGTCGCATGGGAGTCAGTGCCATGTACGCAGAAGCTGGCATTCTTGTCAACTCCTCTTTGTACACTGTTACTCAAATCAAGGGAAATGCCACTTACACACAAGGAGAAATGTTGAAGTTTGAAGTAGGAGTCCCCGAGGAGCCAGTTCAGTTTGTCAACATCTCGTAAGTACAGTTGATTTCTTAAGACAAAAGATGGCGGCTGTACATTTTACCACAATACCTTGCGAATCTAATACAGCCAATAGGCACATCTGAAAGCCATATTTTTGCGAAATTTGTCCCTGTACTAACAACATTGTGTATGCTATGTTTGAAGTTTTTAGAACTTTTCTGTGCGTTTTTATGAGCGTTTTTAGGGTTTTCGTGCGCTAAGAATTTTGGGTAAATGTACCAGTCGCCATCTTTTTTCTTACGGTGGATTGTGATCAACATTTTATTTCTCCTTACAATATCATATTTATGCTGTTATCAGCACATAGAAAGTCCTCAATTAGAGAGTGTACCGCTCTAAAATTAAAACGAGTGTTTGTCAGTCAGTGAGAAGAATAGATATTTCGAATTGGTGTATGTTGTTCTTTTCCTTACTAGTAAGTAAATTCTTTATTTAATGAGGGTAGCGCATAATAGCATAGAAATACAAAAAACCAAATACAATAGAACTGTATCTACACAACGTTTAACCCTTTCACTCCCAAGAGTGCTAAGTTCAAAATTGAGGGAAAAATCTTGAATTTCATTTTGCAAAATTGTCAAAAGCAAACAGCACCACTTGAAAATACTGGTCAATAGCTTTCATTTGAATGGTCACACACTAGGGTTTCATCCACCACCAATTAGGAGTTTTTTAAATAGAAGGTTTTAAGGTGGCCCTGTGGCAGTTTTACATGTTCGGTGTAATTGAATTGAATTTTCTTGCAGTTCGTCACTCTTTGCTACTCTCAATGATGAGAAATTAGCCATTGATGGAACTCCAAGGAGAATTGAGGTAAGTCAACAATCGAGTTGAACGGCACTTAATTATCGAGATAGTGTATGTAATTTGTACAAACCCAGGAATAAAAGCCGGTAACAAAAATCTGTCAGTACTCCGGCGAACCCGTGATGTCGACTACTTGGCTTTATTTGCCCATATGAAGACTAAGGATAGACATTTTAATTCGAGAACAACAAGAATTGACTGCCGTCTTCGGGTACCACTAGTATCCACATAAGAGAAGTCGATATTTCAAAGACGTTTGTGTATTGCCCTTGTCTATACAGTCAAACCTGTATTAAGCGGACAGTGGTAATTAAAAGTTCCACAATTTATCAGTTCCCTTATTTACTGTAAATAATACCTCTGGACATCCTGTATTAGGCGGACACTAGAGCATTCCCCGAGGGTGTCCGCTTAATTAATACTATACTTTATAACCACATATCATTTTGTTTGTAACAGCCTGCACCTTGCCTGAACATGACACGTTTCCTTGGAATCAGATTCTGCAGTCAACTGTCTGTGCCTCTGGGTTACCGTGACTACCAGGCGCCGTTCTTCCCGTTCTCTGGTCCAGCTTCCTTCAGTGTCTCGATGCAACGCACCGACCCAAGCTTACGAAATATCAGCTGATAGCAGAACGTTTGGAAACCGAGGACGAGAACAGATACGATGTTATCGCCAAAATGTCCACTCCTGGAGCAACTTGGGAGCGGAACTTTGACGCGAATGGTACACTGTGGATCAAGAAGGACGGCAAACTCTTCAGCGTGTCTAGTGACGCTCTTGGCATAAATTTTGGCAAGTTCGAGGCAACGTACAACAACAATACACACGCTGTGAACCTGACGTACTCCACTAAAGACGCAGTTTATGGACAGCCAATCGTTCTAAATGGTCACTTTTTCAACAACACGGCATTGAACAGCCGAGAGATTGGTGTTGAATTGTCCGCATCGTACAAAAACTACACCATCAAGCAGCTGACGAAGCTCTACAACAGGTCAAGCGTGTATGGCTTCGCGAGCAACATGACGTACTGGCCAGGCAAGTACTTGTACTCATCTGGAGAGTTGAACATCCCTAAGAAGAGCGTCAGTTTCGTGGCGAACCATACCTGCACCAAGACAGAAATCAGCTTCAATGGTAATCTTGGTGAGGAGGAGAACAATTTCGTGTTTAGCTTCAGCAACAGGCCAACAAAGGCAGGAATTGAAATCACAGGCAGACACCTCAAAGCTCAGAAAGAAGGAGTCCTTCGCTTGTTTGCTCGTCCATGCCAGCAGTCTTTTACCCTTCGTGGATCCTATGCCCAAGCCGGACAAGAGAAAGGTATCCGCTTCATTGCTAGCCACGACAACAAGAACCGTGTCATTAGATGGTACACTGGCATTGTCAACTCGACCAATGAGAAGTCCCTAAAGGCAAACGCCACAGTCCTTGGTCGCAAAGCGGAGGCTGTTTGGACGTACTTCAACCTCACACAGAACAAAGGAATCAAGTTTCATGGTCTCCTTGTGGACAGGTCCATCGACGCTGTTTGGTCGTACGTTAACATTGGTCAAGAGAAGGGGCTGAGATTCAATGCAACGGGCTTGAACAAGTCCATAGAAGCAGCTTGGACTTTCCTCAATCTGTCAAGTGGAAGAAGCTTAAAGTTCAATGCAACTGCCATCAACAAGACAATCGAGGCAGTTTGGTCGTATGTCAACATTGGCAAAGAGAAAGGATTGCGATTTAACGCCGTGGCCTTGAATCAGACCATCCAAAGTGCTCTAACCTTCCGCAATTTCTCAGATGCAAAGAGCATCAAGCTTAATGCAACCGCTTTAAACAAGACCCTGGAAGCTGTGTGGTCATACATCAACGCAGGAAAGGAGCAAGGATTGCGATTTAACGTCAGTGCCTTGAACAAAACAGCTGAGATCATGTGGTCATACTTCAATTTCGAAAGCAAGAAAGGACTTCGTCTCAATGCTTACGCCCTTAACAGAACAATCGATGCCACCTGGACCTACATCAACCAAAATACCGAGAAGAGTTTGGTGTTCAAGGCCATTGCTCTAAACAAGACCATTGATGCAACATGGACGGTCCTTAACTTGGCAAACGAGAAGAGTTTGAAGTTCAATGCCAGTACTGGCAACAAAACCATCAACGCTACTTGGACCTTCCTCAACTTGGAACGCGAGAAGAGCTTGAAATTCCAAGCAAGCATTGTAAACAGGACCATCGACTCCACGTGGACCTTCCTTAACTTGGCAAACGAGAAGAGTTTGAAGTTCAATTGCAGTTGTGGAAAGAAGACCATCAACGCGACATGGACCTTCCTAAACTTGGAAAACGAGAAGAGCTTGAACTTCAAAGCAAGTGCTGTAAACAAGACCATCCACACCACATGGCTGTCCTTAACTTGGCAAACGAGAAGAGTTTGAAGTTCAATGCCAGTTGTGGATACAAGACCATCAACGCCACATGGACCTTCCTTAACTTGGCAAATGAGAAGAGTTTGAAATTCAAGGCAAGTGCATTAAACAAAACCATCGATTCCACCTGGACAGTCCTTAACTTAGAAAACGAGAAGAGTTTGAGTTTCAAGGCCAGTGCTGGACACAAGACCATCAACGCCACGTGGACCTTCCTTAACCTGGCAAACGAGAAGAGTTTGATATTCAACGCAAGTGCATTGAACAAATCCATCAACGCCACCTGGACATTCCTTAAATTGGACAACGAGAACAGTTTAAAGTTCGAGGCCAGTGCTGTAAACAAGACTATCCAAGCCACGTGGACCCTCGTCAATTTAAGAAATGAGAAGAGCTTGAAGTTCAAGGCCAGCGCTCTAAACAGGACCACTGAGGCAACTTGGACCTTCTTCAACTTAACGAGCGAGAAAGGTTTGAAGTTCAAAGCCAGTGCCCTGAACAAGACCATTGAGACGACCTTGTCGTTCCTGAATATTGCCAGTGAGAAGAGCATCAGGTTTAATGCATCTGCCTTTAACAAGACAATACAGACAGCTTGGACCTTCGTTAATCTCTCCAACGAGAAGCTGATCAAATTCAACGCCACTGGATTCAACAGAAGTGCCGAGGCAATCTGGAGCTACTTGAAGAAGGACAATGAGCGATCCATCAAGTTTAACGCTTCTGCCATGAACAAAACAATTGAGGCTATCTGGAGTTATGTGAAGAGTGACAATGAGAGAGCCATCAAATTCAACGCTTGCGCCTCGAACAAATCAGTAGAAGCTGTGTGGAGTTACTTGAAGAACGAGAATGAGCGATTCATTAAGTTCAATGCTACAGCCATGAACAAAACTGCGGAAGCCGTCTGGAGTTACTCGAGGAACGAGAATGAGAGATCCATCAGGTTCCATGCCTCGGCCGTAAACAAAACTGTTGAAGCTGTTTGGAGTTACTTGAAGAACGAGAATGAGCGATCCATCAAGTTCAATGCTTCAGCCATGAACAAAACCGTGGAAGCCGTCTGGAGTTACTCGAGGAACGAGAATGAGAAAGCCATCAAGTTCCATGCTTCTGCCGTAAACAAAACTGTGGAAGCTGTGTGGAGTTACTTGAAGAACGAGAATGAGCGATCCATCAAGTTCAACGCTTCAGCCATGAACAAAACTGTGGAAGCCGTCTGGAGTTACTCGAGGAACGAGAATGAGAAAACCATCAGGTTCCATGCTTCTGCCGTAAACAAAACTGTGGAAGCTGTGTGGAGTTACCTGAAGAACGAGAATGAGCGATCCATCAAGTTCAACGCTTCAGCCATGAACAAAACTGTGGAAGCCATCTGGAGTTACTCGAGGAACGAGAATGAGAAAACCATCAGGTTCCATGCTTCTGCCGTAAACAAAACTGTGGAAGCTGTGTGGAGTTACTTGAAGAACGAGAATGAGCGATCCATCAAGTTCAACGCTTCAGCCATGAACAAAACTGTGGAAGCCATCTGTAGTTACTCGATGAGCGATAACGAGAGAGCCATCAAGTTCCATGCGTCAGCCATGAACAAAACTGTGGAAGCTGTGTGGAGTTACTTAAAGAACGAGAATGAGCGATTCATCAAGTTCAATGCTTCCGCCGTGAACAAGACTATGGAAGCTGTCTGGACCCTGTTTAACGTCGAGGCTAAGAAGGGACTCAAGTTTAATCTTGCAGTTATGAACAAGACCATGAATGCCTCTTTAGTTTATTTCCGTAATCCTATGGACATGGGTCTGCACCTTAACGTGAGCTGCTGCAACAAATCGTTTGACCTGTTGAGCAAAATTGTGTTCCAAGAGTCGGAGAACAAGGTCATCATAAGGGCTGCCTATCAGAATTACACCGTCGCTCTTGTTGGACTCTTCCAGAACTTGGCTTCGCAGAAGACTGCCTGCATCTATCCTGAATACCTCGGACGGTCGCACGGGAAAATCTGCGCTACATTCACAAACAGCTCAGCCGAGAAGAGCATGTCCCTTAACATGACCGTCCTTAACCGAACTGGTGAATTCAAGACGCAAAGGTTTGTGAGTCCCACACTTTGCGCCAATCGCCTAACTGCCATGTTTAACAAGACTGTCTTCTTCGAATCGTGGGTGAGTTTCTTCCATACCAATGAGTTGAAGAGTCTTCATTTTAACACAACCGTCGTGAACAAATCGGCCAGTGCGACCCTTTACTTCCGCAACACCACTGAGAAAGCAATTGGATTTAACGCCACAGTTCTGAAGAAGCAAGTTGGTGTGGAAAGCCTCTGGCTCAATGGCAAGACCGTGAAAGAAGCTACTGTTGTCCTGTTTTGGAACACAACTGTTGTAGCCAAATCATCTCTAACGTTTTGGAACAACGCTCAGCGTAAGATGTTCGAGTATCGTGCTCACATTGGCCGCTTTGTTGCTGAATGGCAGAACACTTTCATCACTCAGAAAACGGGCGTGAAGGAACTGGTCATGCTTCGCATGCTCAGGAATGGAAGCCAAAGTCTTTTCTTCGACAGCTCGAAAGTAATATACTCGAAAACGGACAAGAGTCACGAACTCGGTTACCAGTACATTCTTAGATCGATGGGCCGCCACTTCGAGCATGGCTGGGATGCCACGTACAACAACTATTCCAATGCCGAGGATTCCTATCACGAAGCCAGGTTCTCTGTGATTTACTCCAAGGGCAAAAAAGTGTCGCTGACTGGCATTTTTAGAAATACCTCCGAAGAACTCTCCAAAACTCTTATCGTCGAGTACCTGCCTGAGAAAACAATGACGCATTCTTTAACCTGGTTCAAGCAACGCAAGTCCGTTAATGTCAGATTGGAAGTAATTCCAAGAAAACCCTTCACATGGACGACTACTTGGAACACTGACGAGGGGCTCTCCATCAACAGTGTTGTCAACTTTTTCAACAAGAAAATTGAAAACTGGTTTGCATACAGCAAGAGCACTGGGGAATACGAGGGACACTTTGAAATTTGCCCAGTTTATCCTCTGACAGTTAAAGGCCTGCTGTTTAATGAAAACGGTCTGTTTTTCACGACGGAGATTGGAGCCTTCAAGAGGACATGGAATCACAAGATCGATTTCAAGAAGGAAGAACAACAACTTCAGATTTCTGTCGACGTGTTGCCTAATGCACCAGTGGTTCTGGACGTTAGTTTGGACAAAACCAAAGGCATGGAAATAGCTGTGGATTTGAAAGGTTTCAAGAAGTCACTAAGATTGGTCTTTGAATACGACGGCTTAACCAAGACCTTCACCTCTGGTTTAACAGTCTTGAAGCAAACACTGACTTTCACTGAAAAGCTGGACATTGATACCAAGACTCTGTTCCTGACGCTCTCTGCCTTCAATCGTATCGTTGGTTACACTGGGAGGTTCGACTGGAAGAACTATGTCGCCAGCGTGTTCGTGAGTTACCAAAACAACAAAGCAGGGTGGTTCCTGAGATTTAACCCCGCTTCAAGGAGTGTTGTCTTCAACGTAACTTTCACTTCGAAAATCTCCGGACAAGTTGTCGGCGAGATGCCAGATGACTATCGCCTCCAGGTCACCCTCCAACGCAAATTTGGCGAGAATGTGGTCAACGAGACTCGCTTGATGTATAACCTGAACTCCGAGGCAAGCCGTGTTTCATTGACGTGGAATACTTCTACCATAACCACGCTGGTAAACCGAGTAAAATTCCTGAAGTCTTTAATCAGTAATGTGACCCTGAGGTACTACAATCTGACAGTTCTCAAAGCGAGAAACCTTACCAAAGAGGTTGACGCGCTTGTGAAGAAGCTCGAAGCCAGGATCAAACCCACCGCTCTGAAGCTGTACGCTCAAGTAAAGAAATACAACTACAAAGGACTGATCCAGAACGCCACAAAAATGGCCCAGAACATCACACAGCAGCTTTTAAACGTCACTATCCAGGCACTCAACGATACCATCAACAAACTTCCAAAGATGAAGGGTATTGCCATTGAACTTTACAAGACAATTCGCCTCAACGCCACAGATGCTTACAAACGGTTCCGTACGGAAGTGCTTCCACCCATAATCGGTAATGTCACCATCCATCTAAAGAACATCAGCCGAGATATTCAAGCCTGGGCTAACAATGTATCTATTATGGTGAGTACTGTAATGGTCCGTGGACAAAAACTTGGTGTTATGGCCAAGCGCGTTTCCCGAAAGGTTGAAGTCATCACCGCAGAGCTTGTCGAGAAAGTGACGTTGAAGACACGCGAGCTTATCTTCAAGGTCCGCGAGATCGAGATCCGTGGGCAGAAAGTAGGACCTCTCTATGACGGTTACATGCTTCAGGTGAAAGAGTTCACATGCAACTTCAATGCTTCTTGCACTCTGAAGAATATAACCATCATTGCCAAGAACTGGACATTGAACGTTCGTAGCATCACTGTTCTAAACAAGACGCTCGCAGAGCATTTCAAGCTTCTAAACAAGACTTACCAGGAGAATTTCGAGCTGATCAACAAAACCGTCCGTCAGAATATCAAGCTTCTCTATAAGAAAGCTTGTCTGATGCACCAAACAGCGCTGAATTTCACAAGGAATTTGACAATAATTCTTCCCAAGCTCATGCGAAACGCTACCATCCAAGCCATCCATCTGGCCCGGAACATGACCAAGGAAATCAGGACCATCACCATCCAAGTCAGGAGGGTGACCTTGATTGCTTACGGAAAGCTGATGAAGACTCACCGCCCTCTCATCAAGCTTGCCACAAACGTTTTCATCTCGCTGAAAGGAAAGGCGTACCCTCTAGTACTTAAGATTGCCCAACCAGTTGGCAAGTTTGCTGCAGACCTGAAGCTCAATGTTACAAGATATCTGAATTCCATTGTCAAACCACTTGTTCCAATGGCATTGGATGTAATGTATAGAGTACGAAACATCACAATTCGTCGTGTTGCTATCGGTGACGCATTGGATAAGGCTGTTGTTCTTTCCTTGGAGATCGCTTCGGAGACGCTGAAATCAGTCAACTACACCCTTTCCAGTAACATCTCCGCAGCCATTGCCTTTATCCGCGTCAACTCATACAGGACATCAGACGAGATCGTATATTTGACAATAGAAAAGAGCATCGAGTTCTTCAATCTCTCCAAGAAGTTCTTGAACCAGTCAGTTGAACTTGGATTCAACCTGAGCCGACGCGCCTCTCTGGTTTACAACAGATCCATCATAGCATTGAACAAGACCCTACAGACGCTCCTTAAGATGCGCCCTAGAGAGGTCGTGGATATTTACATCAAGAAAATCCAAATCGTTGCCAAGAATATCACCGCAGAGGTCTTAAATATTACCAAACAACTACGCGCCCTCGATCTTTATCGTCCCGTCAAAGCAGCATGGGTGAAGATGGACCTGAAAGGCAAATACGATGCTTTGAAACTCGAAGCCAAGTGGCAACAACTCGTGGAGCTCATCCAAGCATTTAACATCAAGGAGAGAGCTCTTCTTGTGAAATACCGCATTGGTAACGCAACATTAAATGTACTGAAAGACTTGCAGGACATAACTAACCTTACGCAGCGTATTTTGAACCTCACAAGTGATGTTGTCTATATGAAGATTTCCAAAGAAGCATTTGTGAAAGAATTCATTTCTATTGGAAACGAAAGTAGGCGCGTTTTCGTGAGATATGGCATCTTGGCCAAGAACATCAGCTTCGACTGGCAAAGAAAGGTGAGAAATGTTTCATACGACATGGCTGGCCTCTACAAAAACATCACTGTTAACAGGACCATTGTAGCTTACAACTTTTTGAAGAAGTATGGTCTGGAGCTTTATAACGAGCATCAACAAGAAGGGCTTGTGATTTACAATTTGTACAAGGAGATGCTGATGAAGATCTACGAAGACACGAAAGAAAACGTCATGGTAAAAGTCGACATCTACCGAGAAAAACTGATCAATAAAGTGAATGCATTGATTGGCAAAGTGCGAGAGTACGAGAACATGACATATGAGGAGATTGTCATTACAGCCTACGAGTTTTCCAGCAAGCATGGACTGGCCCTCTACAAGAACGTCACCCTGCGAGCGATGAAGCTCTACAAAAATGTCACTTTACGTGCAGAGAAACTCTACAAAAATCTCACCTTAAGTGCAGAGAAATTCTACAAGAACGTCACCTTACGTGCAATGAACCTCTACAAGAACGTCACCTTGCGGGCACTGAAACTGTACAAAAACATCACCTTACTGTACAAGAACATCACCTTAAATGCAGTGAAATTGTACAAGAATATCACCTTGAGTGCAGTGAAACTTT
Source organism: Desmophyllum pertusum (assembly GCA_029204205.1). Classification (NCBI taxonomy): domain Eukaryota; kingdom Metazoa; phylum Cnidaria; class Anthozoa; order Scleractinia; family Caryophylliidae; genus Desmophyllum; species Desmophyllum pertusum. The sequence goes on from MU827324.1 coordinate 706,188, forward strand.
TCAATGATACCAAGAACGCGACGTTGAGAGCGTACAACTTTACCTTGGTCCTGTTCAATCGCACCAAGCTGGTGGCCCTGCAGTACTACAACGCCACTCGTAACTTGCCTCTTCACTACTACAATCTCACTCGCAGGTACGCTATGCAGTACTACAACTTAACTCGCAACTTGACTCTTCGATACTACCACAAGTACTACAACCTGAGCCGCAACTACACCCTGCATATGTACAACGTGACGCGAAATATCACTCTCCGTGCCTTCAACAAGACGCGTACTCTGGTGCTTCGTGGAATCCGTTACATAAACGTGATTGTTGTGCCTTTGGTCAAGGAAAACTACCTTAAAGGAAAAGTTTTGGTTCTGAGGTATGCGAACAAGACTGTGTTGTTTGTAAAGGAGAACGCTCAAGCTATGAAAGTGTGGTATGCCGAGAACAAAGAGAAGACGATGGAAGAGCTATACGTTGAAGTTTACGAACTGGCAGAACGCAAGTACATCGAGACCAGAGAACTCGTGGAGCACAAGTATAATGAGAACAGGGTACTTGTAGAGAAGAAAATCAAGGAAATGATCAACGACGCAAAGGCAAAGTTGAACGTTAAGGTAGAAGAATGGAAGAAGGAACTGCAAAAGCTGAACAAGACCGTGATGAACATCACTGGACAGGCATTCTTCTTCTACAACCAAACTGCCAACATAACGTTTGTTGCTGCAAAGGAACTGGCTGTTATCTTCTATCCTTATGTCAAGTTTATGCACAACAAGACCATCTTCTACCTCGTCAAAGCCAAGAACATTTCTCTGCCACTCTTAGAAAATGCAAGGAACATCACTCTGCCACTCTTAGAAAATGCAAGGAACATCACTCTTCTGAAACTCAACGAAACAATCAAGCTACTCAACGAGAGCTACTTGAAGTTGATGGCGCGAAAAGACGTCCACGATTTTATCCAAAAGCACCAGCTGAAAGAGCGTTACGCGAAGGCTGAAAAGTTCGTTCGTGAGAAGTACGTAGAGGTTGTGGAATACGTCGAGGAGATGAAACCCAAAGTAGAGGCCAAGGTTAAAGAAGCTATCTTCTACCTGAACGTAACACTCCCCGCCCAACTCAAGGAAAGGTATACCATGATAAAGGCAAGGTATGATGTGATCCAGAAGAAGATCCAGACGATCATGGCTAACCCACGGGTATTCATCGAGAGACTGTCCAAGAAAGCTCTGGTGGAGATCAAGAGCGCCATCAAGGACACGCCAATCGAGAAAATCGTAGCTCACGAAATCTGGGTGGAGCTGATTGAAGAAGTCCGACAACACGAACTGATTGAAGTTGGGAAAGGTGTCGCGAACTACACCGAAGGTAAACTGAGACTGGCTGTTGAGTTGGCGTCGAAGAAGGTTACACTGATCGTGGAGCAACTCAGGAACAAGACTGACCTTATGGCAAAGAAAATAAAGGCGACAGTGCAAGAAACTCGTGAGAGGTTGGTTGAAAAGTTCGAAGAATTTAAGACAATGAAGCTTCGTGAGATCGTCGAGCACGAGTACGTGTTCAAGACCATTGACTTGGCCAAAAACGTCACTCAAAAGATCAGAAACATCACGTTGGAAGCCAAGAACCTCACAAGCAAGTATGTGGCCATTGGAAAGATCTACTACAAGAACATGACCGCGAAAGTTCAGAATTTCACCGGGATTCTGAAGGCAAAAATCCAGAATTACACGACATTCCTGAAAGCAAAGGTTCAGAATTATACTAAGATTGTGAGAGCAACAGTGCAGAATTATACAAACATTCTGAACGCGACATTCCAGAATTATACAAAGATCCTGAACGCGACATTCCAGAATTATACAAAGATCCTGAACGCGACATTTCAGAATTATACAATGATCCTGAATGCAACATTCCAGAATTATACAAAGATCCTGAATGCAACTTTCCAGAATTATACAAAGATTCTGAAAGCGGGAGTTAAGAACTACACCTTGATTCTCAGAGGCCATTACGAACGTATCTACAAGAGCCACTTCATCCCCTTGTACAGAAACTACACCGTGTTGGTTCAAAAGTACAGAGCCGTAGCCGAGCGCTGCATGGATCACTGCAAGAATGTGACATTGAGAGGAATTGCCATTGCTCGCAACTGGACAACAGTTAGCGTGAACCTGACCCGTGTGTGGATAAACAAAACATTGGAACGCGGAATGAAGTATGGTAGAGACGAATTGGAAAGAGGTATGAAGTACTATAGAGAAGAACTGAAGCCTCTGTATTACAGCAAAGTTCTGCCATATTACAAGGAGACTCTCGTACCCATGTACCGCAATTACAGCAAACTACTGATTGCTTTCAAGAAGAACATGACTGAGCGAGCACTTGATCTGAAAGAGCGTGCAATGGACCTCAAAGAGCGTGCAATGGAACTCAAAGAGCGTGCATTCGACCTGAAGGTGCGTGCGATCAACATGACCAAACAAGCCATCCACATGACACTTAACAGCAAGCCCTACGCGATGCTTCGCAAGTTCGGCAAACTGACCATCCGCGAGTCCATTCTTGAAGGACGTCTCTTGTGCATCCATGCTTACAACTTCACGTTGAACATGACCCGCATGGCTGTGAAAGTGACAATGGAAAAGTTCACCATCACCAGGTTTCGCCTGGCCCGTGCCTTGAATGCAACACTGCTGGCCATGAATACAACCCTGTTGAAATCCAAGCCCGTCATTAGCTTCTTGAATGCAACACGCGCAGAGATGATCGAGACGGCAATCTTTATCACCAAGTACTATGGCATCGAGGACGCTGTTAAAGAGCGAGTACGTAGAAGTATTGACATCACAAGGAACGCCACTATGAAAATCGTAAATGCCACGATGAAAGTTTTCAATGCCAGTATGAAAGTTGTCAATTACCATGCTCCGAAGTTCCTCAACCGATCGGCGATTAAGGAATTGGCTATGAAAGTTTTCAATGCCACTATGGAAATTGTCGATTACCATGCTCCGAAGTTCCTCAACCGATCGGTGATTAAGGCATTGGCTATGAAAGTTTTCAATGCCAGTATGGAAATTGTTGATTACCATGCTCCGAAGTTCCTCAACAGATCGGCGATTAAGGCATTGGCTATGAAAGTTTTCAATGCCAGTATGGAAGTTGTCGATTACCATGCTCCGAAGTTCCTCAACAGATCGGCGATTAAGGCATTGGCTATGAAAGTTTTCAATGCCAGCATGAAAGTTGCCAATTACCATGCTCCTCAGTTCCTCAACATGACCATTCGATATGTCAATCGTACCATTGGATACCTCAACGTTACTCTAATTAAGGTAACACACAGCTTGAACAAGACCTTCTACAATGTCCGTATTGTGGTCACCAAAAAGATCCTAGATGCCCGTATTGCCATCAACAAAACCATCCAACATATCCGTATTAGAGTCAACAAAACCATCCATGATGTACGTTTTGCAGCCAACAAAACCTTCCATGATGTACGTTTTGCAGTCAACAAAACCTTCCATGATGCACGTTTTGCAGTCAACAAAACCTTCCATGATGTACGTTTTGCAGTCAACAAAACCTTCCATGATGTACGTTTTGCAGTCAACAGAACCATCCATGATGTTCGTTTTGCAGTCAATAGAACCATCACCAAAGCTCGTATTTCCATCCGCAATGCTCGTTTCGCCATTAACAAGACCATCACTGATATCCGTGTCGCTCTTCCCAAGTACATCCAAGTGACAGACGAGGGCATTACTTTCGTTATCCCACACTTTAGACCTGTTGATGGAAGCATCAAGTCTCTTGCCTTGTACTCCGTGGAAAGAGTGAAAAACCTCAAACGGGACGCTCTGGAGATGATGGAGATACTGAAACGAAACGCTTCAATCAAGATTAAGTCCATGTATCGCGAAGCTGTAATCAAGATGAAGTCTCTGAAACGAGACGCTGTATTCAAGGTGAAGTCGCTGAAACGTGAAGCTGTAATCAAGATGAAGACCTTGAAAAAGGAAGCTCTAGAAAAGATGGAAGAATTGAAACTGAAAGCTCTAGAAAAGATGACAGAATTGAAACTGAAAGCTGTAGAAAAGATGAAAGAATTGAAACTGGACGCCCTGGAGAAGATAAAGTTGTTGAAACAGCAGATAAAGTCGTTGAAGCAGCAAGCTGCGGTCAAGATGGAAACATTGAAACGGAACGCGATCGAGAAGTTTGATGAACTGAAGGTCAAGGCAAAGAACATGTCCATCCGTGTCAAGACCATCGGTAAAGCGTGGGTTGCAGTAGCCATGAACAAGACAATTTTCTACCGCCAGAAGACATATGGCTTCGTGATGAAGGTTTACAACCTGACCAAGAATCACCCCCTTACTGCAAAATACATCAACATAACTCTCCACTACTTCAACATCACCAGGGACCTCGCCGTTTTCTACCGCAATCAGAGCTATGGATTCGTGATGACCGCCTACAACGTCACTAAGAACCATCCTCTTACAAGAAAGTATGTGAACATCACTCTTCGTTACATCAACATCACTAAGGACCTCGCCAAAGTCTACCATCAGAAGACGTCAAGGTTCGTAATGAACGTCTATATCCAGGCCAAGAATCATCCCCTTACTGTACGATATGTCAACATGACCGTGCATTACTTCAACATCACTAGGAACATGACTGTTCATTACTTCAACATCTCTAAGGTCATGGCTACTCGTTACCTCAACATCTCCAAGATTATGGCTGCTCGTTATCTCAACATCTCCAAGATCGTCGCTACTCGTTATCTCAACATCTCGAAGATCATGGCAGCTCGTTACCTCAACATCTCCAAGATTATGACTGCTCGTTACCTCAACATCTCGAAGATTATGGCAGTTCGTTACTTTAACATCTCGAAGATCATGGCAGCTCGTTACTTTAACAGCACCAAGAACATCACTGTTCATTACTTCAATATCTCCAAGAACATGACTGTTCATTACCTCAACATCTCCAAGATTATGGCTACTCGTTACCTCAACATGTCCAAGATCATAGCTGCTCGTTACTTCAACAGCACCAAGAACATGACTGTTCATTACTTCAACATCACCAGGAACTTTGTCAGAGGTCTGAACATGACTCAAGTAAAGAACATCACCGACAAAATTATTCTCCGTGCCTTGAACCTGTCTCGCCATTGTTACAATGTCAGTGAGAAATACGTGTCACGTGCCTTGAACCTGTCTCGCCATTGGTACAGAGTTGGTTTGAACGCTACACTCAACATCTCGATCCAAGTGTACAGAGTCGCCGAGGATGTCACACTGGATATTTACAACTCGAGCTGTCTGAGAGAGGCAATTGGTAAAGCCCAGAACTACTCCAAGATTGTTATCAACGTGACTGTGAAACTCTACCGAAAGGCATTGATTCACGCCAGAAACTACTCGACAAAAGCTTTGAACAGGGCCCTGAAGCTTTACCGGGAAGCATTGCTCAAAGCCAGGAACTACACTACCATAGCTTTGAACAGAGCCCAGAGGCTGTACCGGGAAGCATTGCTCCAAACCAGGAATTACTCAACCATTGCTTTAAACAGAACCTTGAAGCTTTACCGAGAAGCAGTGCTCAAAGCCAGGAACTACTCGACCGTAGCTTTCAACAGGACCCTCCAGCTCTACCGACGTATTTACAATAGAACCATGCTGATTGTGTCCAACACCACCATGGTGAAGACGTATATCCCGATGGCTTTGAACCTGTCCCGTCAGTGGTGCAGTATTGGTTTCAATGTGACCAGGACCTTTAGTGTACAAGCGTACAACTACACCAGGAACTTCACTGTTCAAGCGTACAAGATAGTTGTGAATGTTACTCTTGATATCTACAACTCGACCTGTCTACGAGAAGCATTCGGTAAAACCAGGAACTACTCTAAGATTGCTTTCAACGAGACCCTCAAATTCTACAAACAAGGATTGAATCAAACCAGGAAATACTCCGTAATAGCTTTGAAGAAGACCGTCAAGCTGTACCGCGTAGCACTGATTCACGCCAGGAACTACTCTACAATCGCTTTCAACAGGACCGCTGAACTCTACCAACGTGTGTACAATAGGACCATGCTGATAGTCTACAATACCACCATGGTGAAGACGTATATTCCAATGGCTTTGAACCTTACCCGTCAATGGTGCGGTGTTGGATTTAACGTCACACGGAACTTCACTATCCAGGTCTACAGAGTCGTCCAGAATATCACCGGTGTTGGATTTGACGTCACACGAAACTTTACTGTCCAGGTCTACAGAGTCGTCCAGAATGTCACCCTTGATATCTGTAACTCCAGCAGTCTTCGACAAGTATGGGGAAGGCCAGCAACTACTCAAGCGTTGTCTTCAATCAGACCATGAAGATTTGCCTGAAGCTGTACCGCGAAGTCTTCAACGTGACGTCACAGAGATATGCTGAGCTGCGCAACTTTTCACTGACGCTGTACAAGAAGATCATTGAACACGAAATGACTGTCAAGTACATGAACCGCGCTCGCACCTACCTCGACTACACTAGGAAGATGGTGAAAATGCGAGTTCGAAACCTGCATGGAGCTAAACGCTACTGGAGAAAGAGGGTTGATCATAAAGTGTCGCAGATGTCCCACCTGCTGAACCCAATCAATTGGATTCCGCCATTTAACAGTAAGTTTATACTGCATTGAATACCTTCTTTTTGCTTCTTTTATATCGGGAGAAGTCTTGTACCCAGAGTTCCTTATCCTATAGGGATAAGTTACGCGAGTCAAAACACGGTTTAACGTTATGCATTTGATTGGCTAATACGACAATGCCTTTGTCCTGATTGGTTATAGCACGGGTGAAATGCCATTAACCCTTTCACTCCCAAAGAGGGACAAGTTCAAAACGGAGTAAAAAATATTTCAAACACCAATAGTACCACTTAAAATACCGCTCAGTAGCTTTCATTTGAATGGCCACACACTAGGGTTTCATCCAAAGACCTAAAATTATAATCACATTTATTGACTTTGGGTTTGACTCTGGGAGTGTTTGAAAGATATATTGACAATGTTATGATTTTCATTTGAACAGGCACGGCTATGATCTTCGGAGGACCTCACGTGTACACCTTTGATGGCACCTACTACACTTTCCCTGGATACAAGAAGCCCGGCTGCATGTATGTCCTGGCCAGAGATGTCCGTGACAACAAGTTCACAATCCTGAGTCAAGAGACCGCCATCATTGTAGTCACAGAAGATTCGAGCGTGAAAATCCACCAAGACGGTCGAGTAGAGACCATTGTCAAGGTTACCTCTTCTGGAAAGAAGATCTCCGATGGTTACCATAGCGAGCTTCCAGTGGAGACTTTCAACACCACAGTCCAAAGACAAGGATCCTTTATTGTGCTTCGTCATGATTTGGGCTTGGAGATCCTCTGCGACGTCGAGCACTATCTGTGTACTTTCAACATTGCCAAGTGGTACCATGGAAGGATGGCAGGTAAGCTGGATTGTAACTTAACGCTCGAGTGAAGAGTAGATGGATTCAGCGAATGAAGTGTCACGAAGCCTGTCATTACATTGCTCTGCATCGTCTCGAAAAATCAATGCAACGTGTAGTGTTCAGGTTACTCAGTATGCGGAGATTGTCTATTGATATTACAAAATTCTTACAACTTGTACTATAAGAAATGTATGTAGACCAGTAAAGAGAATTTGTGTGTTGACATCAGGGCTTAGGGTCAATACATCAAATTCTAGCACTATAAGAAACGTATAGAGTAAGTAAGTAAGGAGAATTTGTGTCAACCGACTTGTACTATAAGAAATGCTTTAAAGTCCAGTAAAGGGAATTTGTGTTAACAAGTTAGTACATCTTCAAATTCTACCAACTAGTTCTATAAGAAATATATGAAGACCAGAAAGGAGAATCGGGATATAAACAGTAGTTATAGACCTCTGATAGTACTGAACACTTAGTTCATTGTAAAATACAATTCTACAATACCGCTTTTGTACAATTTCGGCATTGCACATTAAATTATTTTTTTGGGGGGGATGTAGTAGAGTCGATCGCTCGATGGGCTGTAAACATTAAATTATGCGTATTAATTTATGCATTATTACTTGCAGGTCTTCTCGGAACCAATAACAACGAGTTCCACGATGAAATGATGAAGAGCGACAACAAACCAACAACGAGACTGACCGAGTTTGTGAACTCCTGGGAAATCACTCGCGATCCAGAATGCAAGGTCCTTGCAGAGGAACCCGAAAAGCCCAAATGTAAGGAGTCGAGCTACATCCAGCGCTGTCGATCACTCTTCAAGGACGCAAATTCTCCACTCAGTCACTTGTCGTCAGTCGTGGATCCAGAGCCATTCGTCAAGGCCTGTGAACTTGACTACAAGGACTGCGACGCTAGCACGCCTAAAGACATGAAGCACTGCAACGCAACCGCTGCTTACATCGAACTCGTTAGACTGCGAGGAGTATGGGCCGAGTATCTGCCTGAGTGTGGTAAGCAAATATAACTTGGTTATCTTTTCTCGGAGTTCCTCGGGCGAGACAAAGTGAATCGGGGAAAATCGGTGCGACGATAGTTTCTAAGAACTTCGTCTCGCCACGACCAACTTAACCCTTTCACTCCCAGAGTGCTAAGTTCAAAACTGAGGAAAAAAGCTTGAATTTCAGTTGTCAAAAACAAACAGCACCACTTGAAAGTACAGCTCAATAGCTTTCATTTGAATGGTCACACACTAGAGTTTCATCCACTGACTTAAAAGATAGAACCACATTTATTGACTCAAGGTCAGTTTGACTCTGGGAATGAAAAAGCCTTTCTCTCCAAAGTGACCTCCACCTAATCCGGTTTGGTGCCATATTCCTCTCCAATGCCTGCCAGTTGTAATTCATCACACTCGCGACGTTTCGTCTCCATGTGTTTCTTGGTCGCCCCCTTCTCGTAAAATTCATCTATCAGGCTTCCAACAAAGAGTATATGGTTTATAGATACTCTAGATCGAGAGTGTTTTGTTAAAACAGCAAACGTTAGAGCGGCCCGTGCGTGGTATGGCATGGTGGGATGGCTGATACCTTGAGAAACCTCTATATGAAGAAGGAACCGTTGTTTTGTTGTAAAATTAAAATGCTGTCACCCAACTAGTGTTGCAAAAAGCCATATCAACAACGTTGCGAACAATAAAGATAATTTATTCTGACATCAGTAAGGAGTTTAACAGCCCCTAACCGTCTTTGTATGCAAAATTTATTTTCTCCTTAGGTCGCTGCGGCAACAACCCGATTGGCCAAAGATGGTTCCAGAAAGCAGACAACGCGGTTGATGTGGTCATTCTTGTGCACGAGACCTCGATCCTGAAGAGCTATGCCGAGAAACTTCCAACCTTCCTCACAAGTCTAACCGAACACCTTGATCCGTCCAAGTTCTCATTCCGATTTGGTGTCATGGGATACGGTGGTCGCTTGTTACACGCGCGCCCGCACGCCATCACACTAGACGGTCAGCTGATGAACGACTTGGATAGCGTGTCGCGTGCATTTGAGCATCTGAAGTTCGCTAGCGAAGAGTCTGAGAATGATAGTAGTAATGCCTTGGAGGCTATGGCCAACGCCGCATATACCTATCCATTCAGACCCGGTGAGTAAAAACAATCAATAAAACCACTAAACAATCTCGGAATCACAGCTCGGGTCCTAAATGCAGGACTAAGTTACCCCAGTTGATAGCCCCAGTGTTGCTAAGCAACGTGACGTACCGTGAGGTACTTTTTGATTGGATAATAAGAATCGGAAAATTTTGGAGTGCTTCAACGAAGATTTGCGAAACCCCGCGTTCTTCTCCAACATTTTTAACAAGCTTCCTTTAAACTTTATTACCTACACCTGGATGTAATTGTTAAGTACAGATGAGCTTTCTGTTCTTTCATTTTTCATTTACAGTAATCAAGAGAGGATGATCTAAGAGAAGGATTCCCCGTGCCCCATATAACTTTTTGAAATCTATTAATAGTTTCGCGCCATGCTGTGAAAGTTATTTTTCTTTCCTTCTGATCGAGGCTCCGACATCACGTGCATGTTACTCGAACTGACCAATCAGTTAGCACTCGTTACATAGCTCAGCTATGGACTGGAAGTTAAAAATATATTTCAAAATATTATCATTGGAAGAGACCCATGTATAGGGGAATGCTTCTTGCAATAGTATAATTGCATTCTGTACCGTTAAACCCATCTGGCTGGCAACGTTTTATGCAGACCTTACCACGAACAATTGCAAGTATTCTAACATGTTCCTAATGTATGCGATTCCTTTTGTTTGGCTATTAGGTGCTACCAAGATCTTCCTTCTGTTGACCAGCTCGGATCGTAATCCGTTAGGCGACTTCGCCTCCTTGGAGAGTATTAGCACCATGTTGGAAACAAAAGATATCATTCTAAACGTCATCGGCAAGTACAGAAAATTCCGTGGCGAGGTCATGGGACAAAATTTCAGAGGAAACGTGTTTTATAGAAAGAAGCCTGAAATTGGCACTGGCTCAGCTCTACTCCCAGAAGGCGAATACATCTCATTGATGAAAGCCACCCGAGGCTCAGTCTTTGGCCTGCCATTCTTGGGATCAGAGAATAAAGACAAATTTGGAGCTTTACAACAAGCTAGTGCTACCGCGTGGAGGGAACAAATCAAACGAGATCAGTACACTTGCAAGGAATGCTTCTGTGCACGCGGAGACGCCGGCCAAGGGAAGACCATCTGCAAGAAAAACTCGCTCCATGACAAGTGCTGAGGAAAACAGGGATGGTAAGTAGCGATCAACTTTTAATTTCTCTACACAGTATCGATACATTGTCAAGTAGAAAGGCTATGAGAATAAAGAAGAACATGTACTAAGCGCGTGTGGCAATCAGCAACAATCATTAGAGCTCTACAAAAGTCCGAAATATCGTGCTACATGCTAGGCACTCTAGCCAATCAGAACAAAGCGTACTAGACGCTCAAGCCAATCAGAGCAAAGCGTAGTTTTTCGGCCACTCATGTGTCGTGAATTAGCCCACGTGACTTTTCCCACGCTTGTCATCCGTTACTCGTTAATTTTCTCGCGCTTGCCACTCGCTAGATGTTTTCCCGCGCTTGTTACTCGTTCCATGTTTTTTCGGCGAGTTCTGATTGGTTCATTGCACCATTTTCGGGCGTAGTGATTGGCTGTGCGATTACTTGGGCTTAATCATTGGAAAACTATACATCATAGGCTTATCTATCTCATTCAGTGATTTGTGTCGCTTGGTAAAACCTAATATTTTCTTTTTTTCTTAATTTCAGACATTTCCTGAAAAGGCCAGTACAGTAGAACGCCCAGTTTCGCCCACTGAACTGTACAAAAACTTTGTTTATTTGTTTTATTGTAGCTCGAAACAGCATTAGTAGTACACATATAGGTTGGTTCAAGTTATCGCCAAAATGCTAATAATTTATAACAAACGTTAATTTTATTTTATTGAAAAGTCTACATCGTTTTAATAAACAAACAAGCCACGGGCTTTGTTGGCGTTGATTTTTATTCCAAGAGAGTCCTCCCACTCGATATTCAAGTGGTTTAGGTTCGAAAATGTGTACGATAAGGTAGTATTTGGGCTAGCTGATAACTGGTGAATAACTGGCCTTATTTCCCCGATGCCTAGGCAATATGACAATTGAACGATAACGTTATTTAAGTTAAGTTTTTTTCCGGGACAGTTAGCTATAAAATGTTTGCGAAAATCGAAATATGAATTGATTTTTAGTCCAGCCACTCGTGCGAGGGTGAAAAATATTTTTTGATCAGTTTCAGTTGTTAGAAATGTAGTATTGTTTGGTTTATTTTATGTTATTGCTTTGTTATAAACGTTCGTAAATGAAGAAGGCAGAAAAAAGCATCTCGCGAGTCTATCTTCTGATGAAAAGAACGTAATATTGTAGCTTAAATTTATTGTGTTAACTTTTGGGGGTTTGTTTTAATAAATAAAAGAGAACATTAGCGAGTGTTTTAAGTTATTTAATCTGCCTCGTACCCAGACGTCTCTCTTATTTGCGAAGAAAATGGACGCGCAAAGGAAGGGGGAAGGCGTCGTTTTTCTATTTCCCATGGTCCCTCGCGCTCGTGACCAGTCGCTCTCGTCAATCGCTCGCGCTTCGATCGTGCTCGCAAAAGTGCTCCTGTAGTTGCTAAGCAACATGTGCTGGCGTGACTGTTTTCGGAGTATTCGCGCTGTTTCCTAATTGGATAATAACAAACGGAAACTCTTCGAGTGCTTCAACGAAGATTTGCTAAAAGGGGCACTGGTAACTTTCATTTTTTGACAAATCCTTTGTAGAACTACCCGAAGACCAGAAAGACCAGAAGTGAGAGATGCCATTAGGTAGTGACGTCATAAGCTGACAGGAAGTGATAGCCTGGTTACTGGGTTGATTTGAAGAAACCTCAAATTTCGTACTACTCCAAAAAAAATAAGTAAAAAAAATGAAAGAAAACAAATTTTTAAAAGGCATCGCATGAAAGTACAGTGTTGCCATTTGAATATTCAAACATTACGGTTTTATCCTCTGACTTATTAGTGTATCTTCTCGGATAGATAAGAGGGGAAAAAACCTGTGGCGAAGAACGTTTGCATAAACATATACCAACCTCGTTCCCAGGGTCTCTCTTCTTCCCGCTAAAAGTTTGACGGGAAGAAGAGAGACCCTGGGAACGAGGGCTTTCTCTTCCTCTTTTATTTCATTTCAGTATATTCTTGTCGATACATATAACGAACCCCTTTATAACGAAGTAACTGCTATAACGAACGATATTAATCTTCAGCCCGGCTCGATAAGGCGGGGGTACACGTGAATTTCAATGACTGAATTTTAAGAGGTTTAAAGAACGGATGGAAGAAAGAAAATGATTTTTGGAACCATTACCCCACCACAATGGGAATGCCGCGCCGTTGTCCATTATTATAATTATGAAAAAACCCTTAAAAAGCGGCTCTGTGCTTTACATGGGCAATAAATCTACACCTTGCATCCCTCAGATTAAAAAGCATTTTAGAGGGACTGCGAATACCGCGATAAACCCTAAGCCTGGGCTTACCGTATACATATACACATGGTACAACTTCCTTTTTTTTAATTTTTTTTTAATTTTTTTTTTTACAACTTCCTTTTTGGGTGAACTTGAACTAAAAAGAAAAAGAAGAAAAGTATAATAAGAACAAATATCAAAACATATATGGATAATATTTTCATTTCTCAAACAAAATTTTATGCCTAAAAGACATTGTTTGAAAAATAAAAGCAGCAGTTGATCGACATATAGCAGGATCAATGCTGTTACAATAGAATAACATTTTTGAAGTACGTTATTCTTACTAATTTTCGCGCGTACTTAATTTCGCGAAATCGGCAGATCTGTATTTCGCGAAGCTTTATTTTCGCGATTTCAGAGAAAAAAGGGCTCAAAGGCTTTAAAATTTTGCAAAAATAGCATCTTTATTTTCGCGTTTGTTGCTGCATCGCGAAAAACGCGAAAATTAATACTCGCGAAAATAAGTGAGAATAAGGTCATATCTAATACTCTGAAAAGGCTATATTTGTCTGTTATTTCATTAAAGAATTTTAAACGTATGCTATCATATAACGTGCACGAGAAGAGAAAATGAGGTTCATTTTCAATTCACTTTTTGTCTTCCTGTTTTTTACGTTTCGGGATAAATAAGACTGCCGGTCTTCCGAACGAGGGACTTTTCATGCCGGGGGCTTATAACCGGATATTTTTTTGGTCCCTCTTTTCGCAAAGACTGAGCCAGTAACGTGATCTGTAATAATTTTTGACACTCAATATTTAATTGGTTTACAATAATACGACAGTCATAACAAAATTTACCAAAGCCATTTATGAATACATAAACGCTTATGAAAGGATTCGAAGAGATGTAATTAATTTAAAACAACATTGTAGCAATTTTTGGGTATCGAAAATCCAAAGCTTCAACAATATTTTTTTCACTTCCGGTGGAATCGCATTTCCGGTGGAGTGTTATAAAATATAAAAGAAATTAAAAATAGAATTGTCCCACTGCGGAGGTCACTTTAGCGTATATTATTTCAATCGTTGTTTTGGGTAAAAATATTCCCACACAAAGCTGTGTTTCAGTAAGCTTTTGTTGAGCGCGCGAAATTAGGTTGTATGCAAATATCGGAGTTGTTTTCACGGATATTTGCATGAAATGTGCAAGAAATCATCCAACCAGAACGGCGTGTCAGAGGTTGTCACTGGGGCAGATTCGTTTACGATGCACACACAGTCTGTATGAAACTTTGCGGACTGAGTGGTTTGTAAATAGAACCTTGTGGGCTTTTACACTTCGCCGTTCTCACGGAATCGTTTGGGAATATATTTTGGAACAGTTCTGTCGAGGTTCCGGCATTTTCTGAGATAACCGCGCGTGAGTATGCCATCACAGAGAGACGGTTTGAAGAGCGATCGAGGAGTGATGGATGGTTCCGCTTCGAAGAGCGAAACGGCAGAGCTTCGCAATGAAAGCCCCGCGATTTCTCCGGGAAGGAATCTGTTGAGTTCAATCAAAACCTTCCTTTGGTCGCCGTCGAAGCAGAGCGAGAAAGATCGTCCCGCTAAACGCAAACGCTCCGACTCTGATAGCGAAGATGAAGAAGATGCGATTATTACTTCAAATCTTCTCAAGAAACGAAAATTTACTACCGAGACAACGGTCGTAAGTTCTGTTACTACGAAGTCTATTCCCGATGGGGAACCTACCAAACGCAAATCTCTGCTAGGAACTCTGTTCTCGCCGGTTTTTACTCTCTTCGGAAAGAACGGTCATGTTAATCAAGCTGTCGGGAAGGAAGGACAGATAGTTTCGACGAATTCGACGACAAGTGGAACTCGGATTTGTAGCGCGACGTCTAATGGCGGAATAAATGAAGAAAGGGCATTATGGCAACAAGGTTCATCGAGCGTGAATAAAGGCGCTTTAGCTGCTTCGAACGGCGATGTCAATGGAAATGTTGGTGACGATATTCCGGAGTCTTCAGATCCTGAGTGGGAAGTTTATGATCCGTTTTATTTTATACGCAATCTTCCCCCACCAGAAGAAGGCGACGATGCCAAAAGCCGCGGACCGGTGTTGCCTTTACAGACGCGAAGCACACCAGAATTTTGTCTTGTTCTCGATCTGGACGAGACACTTGTCCACTGCAGTCTTAACAAACTGGAAGATGCCAATTTGACGTTCCCTGTCCTCTACCAAGACGTTTGCTATCAAGTTTTTGTCCGCACTCGACCACATTTGAAGCGCTTTCTCGAACGAGTCGCCAGTATGTTCGAGGTTATCCTTTTCACAGCCTCGAAGAAGGTCTATGCAGATAAGCTTCTAAATATCTTGGATCCCGGTCGAAAATACTTTCGACATCGTCTATTTCGCGAGCACTGTGTGTGTGTACAGGGGAACTATATTAAAGATTTGAATATTCTCGGCAGGGACTTGTCGAAGACAATGATTGTGGACAACTCACCTCAAGCGTTCGCTTACCAGATTTTCAATGGCATTCCTATTGAAAGCTGGTTTGTCGATCAGGCCGATAGAGAGCTCTTGGAACTTCTTCCGTTCTTGGAAATGATTGCGACACGAAGAGACGACGTCAGACCACACATTAGAGACAGATTTAGGATGCACGAACTCGCTGGGTTTAGATGATGGAATACAGTAATTTTTACGTGGATTTTAAATTACAGTGAAGACTTTTCTGACTAATATAATAATCTGGTGTGTCCATATTAAAAAAAAAAACATCGCTTAATTCTGTACGTCAGACAGATTTTAACCTTATTATGATATTCACAATTTTTCGATCTTTCCTTTTCACCCTTTTATCGCAGAAATCGCAGTTTTTATTCGTGACTGAATTTTAGGAAATCGAAATATTGAACTTATCGTTTAATATATAAAGTATGCGAGCGCCATATTAGCGAGATAATATCAAAGTTAAACATAACACATTCAAGAGCTTTCTGAAAATGTTTTTTATATATGAGAAGTAGCTGTATGATTTATACCATATCTGTATATTTTAGAAGGGATGAAAATCTTTCTCATATTTTGGCATTCCGCGTTGTAGCTACATGTAGTTTGTTTTCTTCCACGTATACAGTAGTACTCCACAATTTTAGAAAACAAATTTTAAATTGTAAAGATTTATATCATAATGTACACATGTAAAAGCTTAATGTATATATATGGACCCTGGTAGCCAGCTCTCTCTAGTTTTTATCTGTACAGTTTTAGAGTGATACCGGTACTGGTTCAATATGTCTGATGTTTTACAACATTTTAATACTTTTCAGAAATATATCAAATTATTTCATGCACTCTTGTATTTTAAAATTCCATCTCGAGAATTTGATTTTCTTTAGATATTTTAATCAGTTTGCGCCACATCTGTGGCTCATATTACACTCGAGATGGCTTAAAATATTTTTAACAAATTTTTGTAGGGTAAATTTACCTGTACATCAGTAAGTAACAGTTCTTAATTAATGTAGCACTGTTTTATATATACATAAGGGGGCAGAACTGTATGGTTATTATATATCTTATAACTTAGTACATTTAGAAATTATATGTCACATAATTTGTATTCTAAGTAAACAATTTCTCTATGAGGAGATAAATATTGTGTAAGTGAGTTGTGTATCGAATTAAAGGAGCTATGTCACCGATGACGCATCTTGAAAAAATTGGCCAATTTTTTCAAGTTTGCTGTTCGCAATCCTCCTCCATCCTCAACCATCCTTGCTCCTGTATGGCTTCTTATTAGTAACCTCTTTGGTGTTTTTCTAGTAAACTATTATTTTGAAGCTTTCTTCAATTTGAAGGTGATTTTGCACTTCGCAAATATTGTGACATAGCTCCTTTAAGTAATGCTTTTTGTGGCAGTGAGAAAATACATCAAAACATTGAACGCTATAAAATTAGTATAATAAATTTGGCTTTTTAATCCCCAAAATGGATAATTTCCAAGAAAGAAAACAATTCAGTTTTTACAAAATGTAATTTGCATATTTTGATATTTGGCCTGATGGAACAAAAATCAAATAATTGTAAGTTTGTAATCTGTTTGTTTTTATATCCTCCCCAATTTTAATCCTCTGTACCTCGTTATGCCTTAAACCTGGTTTATGGTGCTTATGTTTGCATCGCTAATGAGAAGCAAATAAAGGTTGACATGGAAATTTTCAGAAACTTTCCTGATTGATCATTGCGATGTAATGCTTCAAAATATAAAAAGAATAGGTCACCATTCCCGCAAAAGAGATAAGTAACCATGGTTACCCAAGGCTAAAAAGTGTCCCCGAAAAGTTTCAGTGCACCCTTTTGGATTTACAACAAAAAAGGTGGCAGCTGTGCCCCTCTTCTAGATCCTAATATGCCATGCCCCATTCCATTATCTTATACCTGAGTACCGTATTTTCTCAATTAATAAAATAAACTCCTGGGTTCAAATAAACGCCGGGTCCACAAGATTTCCGTAGATGATCCAATGATTTCTGAATGTTGCAGAAGATGTCTAAAGATTTCCGAAGATTATTAAAGATAGCCCACAAATTAAGTTCTGCAAGACATTTGCATGATGGGGATGCTGATTGATAATTTTAAAAGGAACATCTAAAAGTTACTTAGCCTTGGCGACCGAATTGCTACAAAATAAAAGTTACTGTAATCTCATTTTATGGGTGTGGTCATGGGCTCCTGGTGTGGTTCAAATTTATTTTACAGAAAAGTTGAACTTCCACATGGTTTTGCAGCCCCCGACCCCACCCCTGTGTGACCCCAGAGGCTTGGGAGAAGACTGGCAACCAAGCGGTAAATTGCATGAAATAATGCGTTACAACATCTGCGCACAAGGATCAAAGATGGCGGCGGAAGTTTGACAGGTCGAACGATTAAAAGCTATGATGGAGTATGGATAAAAAATAAACCACATTGAAGACTCAGTACAAGCGGGAAATAAGATGAACTTCAGCGAAGAGGAACTTCAAGCGTTAATGTTTCAATGCGAACAGGTAAAGAATTGTAGGTTCCAGAATTTCATTGCGATCGAAGGCTTAGTTTTATAAACAGCTTATCAACTCAAACTGTTTGGAATGTACTCACGTTCTGCACGTTAAACATGGCTTTCTTTTCGATCAGAGCGAAACATCAAGTATTTGTTGATATCTGCAGGGATATTTAACACTATTCTCTTCTCCGGCTTTCTTCGACTTGTGGTAGCAATTCACACAATGCAGTATGTATGTGACTTCATTGCTACTTTATTTGGGGGAGTCCCACTTCCCATGTTCTTCCACCCTCCCCCCCCCCCCCCCCCACTTCTCCCAAGTTTTACTCTGTAATTAAAGTTACTGTATAAGCCCTAATTAAGCTTCCCCTCTCTATTAACCCCCCTCTCTAATAAGCCCCCCTTTAGATGTCAATTTGTTTTAATGAACCCACCCCCCTCCCCTCCCCCTCTGGATGTCAGATCTTTTAATGAGCCCTCCCCCCTCCCCCCTCTGGATGTCAGATTTTGCAATAAGACCATTCAGACAAAGACGAAGAAGTAAACTAATGTTTAGTCATGCTTGAGAAACAAAATCAATTCAAAAACACTAAGTAAGGGTGAAAATGACATCTTATAAACGGTGATACATACTGTAAAGCGCTATTACATTATTACAGTTGGTAGTGACTAATAGCATTACTTTTTGAAAATTAATTGGGATTTGAAATAAGTACCCCCCTCTCTAATTAGCCCCCTTCTCAAGACTTGAAATTAAATAAGCCCCCCAGGGGCTTAATAGAGCTTTCACAGTAATTAATAACTAATTTTATTAATGAAAACTTTGTCTTTTTTTTGCCGCTTTGGTCCTTCTTGGAAAAACCTGCTTCCCACCCTTTTCCTCTCACGCCTCCCATACATAACCTTCCCGCCCCTTTTATCCCAGGTCCTGCCCCTGCCCCTCCTTGTAGTAGGAGGAACACTTGACCTGTTTGAGAGTAACATTGATGTACTTTTTTCATTGGTAGGCATTGTTTACACTGTACAGTGGGCATGATCGCACAAACAGAGACACAGCTCACAAGTGGCTATTGACGACCCAGAAATCCCAACATGCTTGGCAATTGTGTTGGCGACTCATGCAAAGTGACAAGGTGTGAATCTATACAGCAAACTTGCCTTTATATCCGTATTTACTTGGAAAAAAAAACCCTCTCAGTTTAACGCCTCCATGAATGTCCCCCAAAAGAAATAAACCAGGCATTTAATAGAGAGCGAGGCATTTATTTGGAACAATCTGCTACAATGTAAGAATAGATGTGCTAAATTTAATATTTTTGTACTTAAAAGTGAAGTCAAATGAACTTATGGAGTTATATACTTGTACATTCTGTGTTCATTTCCAGACTTGTTACAGTTCTTGTGATATTTATGAATAAGTGCCCTATCGTGATTAAACACCTCTCTTGAATAAATCCACTCTAATTAAAATTTGTAATAAATGCTCTGGGAATTTATTTGTAGTTTATGTTAGTGCTATCAGTAAAAAGTTTGATGAACTTGTAGTATTGAAAGATACATAGAGGATATTACACGGCGGCGCGAAGATATGAATTTATTTTCGAGTGGTAAAAACAATATGTTACGAACGAGCGCAGCGAGTGAGTAAAATATTGTTTTTAACACGAGAAAATAAAATTCATATCTTCAAGCCACCGTGTAATGTTCTTTTTATTATATAGACAAACGACAAAAGCACAAACTTTACCGCGAACTCTTGCAGCTCGGTGGCTGGACTTTCCGAATTTCTCTCCTTTCGTCTTCACTTGCAAGGAACTCCTTGAATAATTTTAAGTCATATGAAGTTTTCTTCTTCGTGTTAACATTTTCCTACTCCTCTGTGAACGATTTCATGTCGGCTTCAGTGAATTTCACGAATCTATCGCTCGCCATTTTCAACCGGAGTTTGGCAGCTTTGCACAAAAAGCCATGCAAAAGCGGGAAATGACGTCATCGATATCCTCACTAGTGAGTATCTGGAAAATACGCCACTCGGGTCCTGGATGTAGTTTCGTATGAATTTTACGAGTGGTCTATTTTCCAGTAAAACACTCGTGTCTATATAATAATAATGAAAAATTATTGCTCCGACATGAGAATGTGTACATGTTTTTAAACAAATAATTATATGTATACAATCATTACAATATATATGTTGTGGTTCAAATTTCTTTTGGTTTAAAATTTTTCAAACCAGTTTGATTTTTATTTTCCTTTGTCTAATTTTCATTACCATAATCTGAAACAAAGGAAAATAAAAATCAATGTACTTTATCAACTTCACTGTTAATTATTCTCATTCTGTCTTTTCTTTTTGTAAAAGCCTCCAGAAATTCAATTCTTTGGTGCTTCAATGCTTCATTTCAAGATTTCCAAGAACTGGTAGGTATATATATATATTATTCTGGAATGTTTTTAGCTTGAAATATAATATGAGTGGCAACAGAAAGCCAGTCTGTAGAAAATAAAAATTATTGTCTCTGGTGATAATTAAGCCACTAGACTTGTAGTCTTGTAGACAGACTTTCTTTTTAACATGTGTATGTAAAGAAGAGGCTGAATTGAACCTTTCATTGTAACATGTTTTTTTGTGATGCAGGAGTGAACTTCAAAAAGAACATTACAATGGTCTACGGTCAGAACTGTTCAAGCACATCTTCATGTTTTCATCTGGGCCAAGAATTGTTCTCACGAGACTCTGTATTGCAGTAAGTAATTCAGCAAAGTTAATTACATTTTGATCGTCCACACTTCCTGCAAGCTGACACTTTCCCTTATCCAATGGCCAGTGGGTGTGGAGCCTGGGTGGGGTGGGGTGGGGGTGAACTCTGTGAATTTTTGGGTGGGGGTTTCCCGCTGGGTCTCTGAAACCCTTATCCTATACCAGACCACATTCAGGTGCTGCATTTTGCAACCCTATTCTAGACTAGACACTTAACATCCCTACCCTATCCCAGACTCTCTATTTTCCAGAAACAGAAAGTTCCTATTCAAGTCGCCGTAATGATTTGTATTTCCATTTATGTAAGATTCTTTCAATTCGAATGTCAATTCCTATTCTAGACTAAAATAATTGAATCTTCATAGCACTGATCAGTTTCCCAGTAAATGATGGCCTATTCTAGACCAAAACTCTCTGAATTCTATACCCTATCCCAGACTAAACTGCTTGAAAACCATACCCTTCACAGCGGCACATACCAATTAAAAAAAAATATAAAAAAAAAAATAATAAAAAAAAAAAAAAAAATAAAAACATACCTGTATAGCTTATATATGGGAGTACCCGCCCCTAGGGTGTGGAGTGGTGGCCTAATAGTTGGTGAATTGGACGCTGAATCAAGTGGTCCTGACTGGGCTCATTTTGGTGTGTTCATGACCAAGACTCTTGACTCTCATAGTGCTTCTCTCCACAGTCCACGAGTACGAATGTAAAGTCTTCACAAGCCTAGTGGTCCACAACTGCCAGAGCTTATCCCAGTTTTTGTAGCATGAAGTGACTATAGAAGTATTGCTACTCCCCTGGATGGGATGCCAGTCCATCGCAGGGTACACCCCAGCATTTTGTCATCGGTACTCATTTATACTCCTGGGTGAAGAGAGGCACTGTGAGAGTAAAATGTCTTGCCCAAGAACACAACACAATGTTTATACTCCTGGGTGAAGAGAGGCACTGTGAGAGTAAAGTGTCTTGCCCAAGAACACAACATAATGACCCCGGCCAGGGCTTGAACCGGGACCACTCAATCCAGAGTCCAACGCGCGAACCATTTGGCCACCATTTTTCTCAAATGGGTACCAGCAAACTGTTGGGGTAACGTGTCAAAATGTTAAGGGGTAACCTGCAATGGACTAGCTAGCATCCTGCCCAGGAGACTAGTCGGTTTATGCTACAGAAACTGAGATAAGCTCTGGTGGTGCCGGCCACTCTGTGCCTGTAAGCTAATCCAAACCTCTCTTTATTACAGCTTGGTGCATTTGCTCTCAATTCCATGCCAGAACACTGGTCGAATGCAATAAGTGACATCATCACCACACTCCAGAATGCAAGAGGCTCATCACAGGTGAAGTCCTGATAATTTTCAGTGTGATAATACATACACTGTACATGTATATCTTATTAACCAAGTGCAAGAGCCATGATCCTGGGCCCCACACATATATGTTACAATGCACAACAAAAATAGTTGACACATTGTTTTTGCCGTAGCGGTTTTAATGGCATATTAATCACTAGATTTTAAAATTCCCTATACTCTGCCACAATACCCCCTCTTCCCTTGCAGCGACAGACCTCAGGAAACAAACTGCAACATTGTTTCAAGCTTGATTAATTAAGAGATTTATTATATTATATGACTTGTGGTTGAAAATTAGCTACATGGAAATGTACTTATACCAAGTCATAAAAATATTGAGGGCCATACTAGGAGAATATAGTCTGAGGTCTTTCTGGTATGTACATACAAGAAAGACCAAGGGCGATATTCTCCTAGTACAGTGCTTATTAATATATGGCTCTCCCTAACATTTTAATTTGCTGTGCTGTTGCCCGGCTGCGCTTTGCCAGCCATGCATTAATATCACTCATAATGCCTCTGGGCGTTACCGGAAAATCTGGCCCTGAGTATTACCTTACAGAGCATGTTATATCTTTTAATTTACAAGCTCTAGCCATATTATAATGAGCATTACCTTCCACGCTAATGTAGACTTTGTTCATTTAATTTTATTAATTGCATGATACATTTCTTGATCTGTTTTCAGGATGGTGTTTGGCCCATGGCAATGCTGGAGGTTCTTACTGTGTTACCAGAAGAGGTTTGTTCAGATTGGAAACATAAAGCAATAAATTTATAGTAAATAATGGTAACAGGACTAGTGGATTCCAATTCGGTCTGTAATCATACGAGTGATTAACAGAATCGGACGAATGTGCAGCTGGAGGGTCCAATTTGTTTAATCATGAGACAGTATTATTACAGACCAAATTGGGTGACACATGCATGCTATGTACTTGACTGGATCCCTTCTTGTGACTGAATATTCCTTCTTTATATTCCCAAAATATTTTCAAAGTTAACTTTTTGTCTCAAATTTTGTCCTGGAGGTGAACAATAATATTGTAAGCAGGCTTTGCTTTGTATTGAAATTTCTTCCCCAAACTTTGTCATACATGTAGGTATAATTAATAATAATTATTATAATCATACCTACATGTGTGACAAAGTTTGAAATGCAAAAAAAAAAAACTTACATGTACAAGAGGAAAATGAAAACTGTGTTAAATTTATGCAGCAGTAAATCATTGTGTGGTTCCAGAAAATATCCATACCCTCCACCCCAAGGAAGGTCATTCAGAAATTCTGAGGGGAGGAGGGTCACAAAAGCCAAAATTTTAAAGGAAAGTATGAAGCTAAACCTCCTGTGGGAGAGGTATGGATATTTTCTGTAACCACACATTATAAATTGTTGATTACCTCTAACAGTTTCACTCAGGAGATTTTGCACTGGGAAGGAAGTCAACACTGAGAGGAGAACTGCAAACTGGAGTTTCACAAGGTACATGCATTTATAATGTAGATCTATACATGTATGCTAGTCTAGAATGTCAAGTCTAAATGTACAAACTGTTTAGACTTGCTTGATTTGCTTACAGCTACTGTTTATCTCCTCAGTTCTACAAGTAATTCTCCAGAATTTATCATCATCACAGTCAACACAAGTGCGACAACAGGTACAACAGTGTACATGTACAGTATTGTGTTGTAGGAAGTACATGTACCGTCGAAGCTCTCTGAGTGGACACTCTCGTAAGCGGACAGCTCTACTTATGGCCACCTTGACAAAACCCCATTTGAACTCTAGCTCATACAAACTCTGTACAGTCGAAGCTCTCTGAGCGGACACTCTCGTAAGCGGACAGCTCTACTTACGGCCACCTTGACAAAACCCCATTTGAACTCTAGCTCATACAAACTCTGTACAGTCGAAGCTCTCTGAGCGGACACTCTCGTAAGCGGACAGCTCTACTTACGGCCACCTTGACAAAACCCCATTTGAACTCTAGCTCATACAAACTCTGTACAGTCGAAGCTCTCTGAGCGGACACTCTCATAAGCGGACAGCTCTACTTACGGCCACCTTGACAAAACCCATTTGAACTCTAGCTCATACAAACTCTGTACAGTCGAAGCTCTCTGAGCGGACACTCTCGTAAGCGGACAGCTCTACTTACGGCCACCTTGACAAAACCCCATTTGAACTCTAGCGCATACAAACTCTGTACAGTCGAAGCTCTCTGAGCGGACACTCTCGTAAGTGGACAGCTCTACTTACGGCCACCTTGACAAAACCCCATTTGAACTCTAGCTCATACATACTTTGTATTTACACATTCCTGTACGTGGCCAGCTCCAGTTGCGGACATTTTTTCTGCTTCCCGAGGATGTCCGCTTACGGGAGCTTCGACTGTATTTTGATTCAATGGATTGGAGTCCTGAGCCAGGTGGTTCATCAGTGCTGGCACTTTTAAAGCTCCAGTTTCCATAGCATGAAGCAACTAGGAATATTGCTACTCCCCCTGGAGGGATGCTACAATAAGTCATGTATTTCATCACAGGTTACCCCCAGCATTTTGTCAGGTTGCCCTAACTGAACAGTTCTCTGGTACCCATTTATACTCCTGGGTGGAGAGAGGCACTGTGAGAGTAACGTTTCTTGCCCAAGAACACAACTTAATGACCCCGGCCAGGTCTTAAACTTGGAGCACTCGATACAGAGTCAAACACACTGCTGTCTGCAAACCATCAGGCCATGGCACCCCTGTAGGAAGTACTAATGTGCCTAAAAATGTAATAGCATGTGCATGTATTGGACACACGTTTAACATCTCTGAACTGCCCAAATTAATTACAATAAAAATGTGAGCTTGATTACTGTATTATCATTTGCTCTAATCACATTGTCTCAAGACAATGCGATTTGAGCCAGCGGTGGTAAAGGTAAAAGGTAAAGCAACTTTATTTAAACACAGTTTGTGTTTAAGCTTGTGGGGCCGTGTATAGAAACAAATATTTCAAATGCATATAGTGGGGTGGCCTTCACGAGTTTTCAGGGGTGCTTTGCATCTCACGTGTTTGGTTTTTGGCCTTCACATTGCTGATCTTTGTGGGTCATTTGCCTGAGCCTTGTCCGTTGACCTGAAACTAGCAAATTAAGTCAGACATTCTAAAGTCAAAACGTATCAAATGAAGGGCACTAGATCAAATCATAACAGAATCAGCCGGTCAGGTTCTATTGTAGTAATAACATCTAGTACTTTTCTTTCTATGGCTCAAAGGCGCTAAAATGTCTGATTAGCTGGGTGCAGTTTGGTGTGACGATCAATGACCTCGGTGACACTCTTCCACTGGTGTTTGAATCAATTCACAATCCAGAGTTATTTGATGCAAGTGTTGACTTGATTGTTGAGGTGGCCACACATCCATCTGGAATACAGTAAGGGAATCTTAAGAATATTACCTGCAAATTAAGGCTTCTACATGTAGCAGGGCTGCAAATAATTTTTTTTTTCTTGAAAGGACATGTGTCCGACTAAGTCACCATTTTGGTCAGACAAAACAAAAATGAGGTTGGACATCATATTACAGTACTGCTTGATAAGCAAACCTGCTAATTTAACACGTTGTCATCGCAGAGTAAACTACATGTAGTTTGCGTTTATAATAAAACTCATTAGCATTTGCGTTGGAAGGCAAAAAAAATTGTCCGGACATTAGTGTCCGACCAAAGTTGGTATTCATTGGACATTGGCAAATTTTGGTTGGCCATTGTCCAATGACCGACTGTTATTTGCAGCCCTGTTCCAGGCAGTCTAATAGATAAGTTGGATGATCATCACTGACTGTGTTTGACTTATCTGCAATGCTTTTATGGCACCCACCACTGTACATGTAGTATGAAGTGACGTGTAGTATTGCTACATGTACTCTCCCTGGATAGGATGCTAACCCATCGTAGGTTACCTCCCAGTATTTTGTCAGCTGGGCTGTCATTAAGTTTTGAGTCACCTGTTGCTTTGATCTTCACACCTGTAACAAACGTGTTGCTTTTTAAGTGAATTTATACCAACAACTGGCAAGTTCACCCATAACATCAAGGTCCCATCAAGCATACTCAGCCGTAACAGGTGTTACGGGTTACGGCCCTTCATGACAGCCCTGGGACTCAGGTTGTCCTTGGCTAACATTAACATTGGTACCCATTTAACTCCTGGGTGGAGAGAGGCCTTGTGAGAATAATAACTGTCTTTCCTAAGAACATAATACAATGATTTGGGCCAGCACTCGAACCCACTTGATCCCGAGTCCAACATGCTAACAATTAGGCCACTGAGTACCTCATGTAATAAATTAAATCCAGCTCACAAACTAAGTGGCCCATGCTGTCGGTGTTCAACTTAGTGCTTTTAGTACTACAGTATGCCCCTGCAAGGGTAAGCTACATGGAAATACCATGAATAACCATCAACATCCCCCCTCCAGGTTGCCCCAACAATTGGCTTGGGGGGCTCCGCCCAGAGGTCCAAACCCTTACCCTTTTATTTACCACTTTTGACAGAAAAGGTAACCCTTTCATATACCTCCAGCCTGAAAAAGTTACCCATTTCGGGCAAAGCATCCCGGTGTATTCCATTATACGGAGTACCCCCCTCCCCCAGCTGGGCAATTGGTGAAGTGAAGAAAGGTACTTTGAGAGTGAAGTGTCTTGCTCAAGAATGCAACACAAGGACACACTTTGGCTACCCTCAAAACTAGACCATTACAGCTGTAGGTTGCATGACATAATACCATTTTCTTCTAATAACAGTAATAATACTTCTCTATTTAATTTGATTTTGTAAGATATCCCAGTTACATGTGGAAATTTGTGTCCAGTGTTTTGATGCTTGGTGAAACATTGAGGACAGCTTTACAGTCAGGAGACACAGTGAGTGTTTTAGTTTCAAGATCAAAATTCATGACGTACAGTTGAACCTCTCTACAACCCCACCCTTGAATTAACTGGCCATTGTAGAGAGGTGTAGTACCGCTTTTAAAGTGTTGATTCATTGGGATGTGGTAATACCTCGTCCTTGCCGAATGGTTCTGCCGCAAATTCACCATGGTGGGACGAAAACCTCAACCTCGTCCTGGACGAACGTGACCAAACGCTGCGGTAAAGAAACCGCTGTAAATTGCAGTAACAGGTGACAAGATGAAACAGTACTGATTAATTACTACATGTATTGTCAAACGGTTTCACTAACCTCTCAAAGAAAACTTTGAAATTGTAAAACTTACATGTAGCTGTTGTAGAGAGGTTTCAATAAGAGTAAACTTAAGTGTATGGATTGGTGCCTGGTCAGGACGAAAAATCCTGGCTGGGGTGGAGAGCAGTCTGAGGTGGCTGTTATAGATGATTAGCCCACCTAAAACCCTTAGAAAATTGCATAAGCCAAGGGCTTATAAACGGGATGTTGCAATATTCTACTCATAATTTTAGCTTATTAAGTGGAATTTTTCTTGAATTATAACAGGACACATCAAGAGGTTTATGTCGAGTTATGGTGTCATTAGCCGAGACAAACCTTAAACTTCTCTTGTCAGCTGATACAGAGGAGAAAGAATTACAAGGATTTACACTTGTTCAGTTGTTACTGGTGAGGATGTAAATTGTTTTACTTACACATGCATGTAAGTTAAATGGGCTATAATGACAGACGAAAGGGTTGGGATGCTTCAACCACTGACTGACTAAGGGTTGTCCAATACACGCAATCTTAGTCAATTCATCTAAGGTACATGTAACTGACGATTCGACTAACAGGAAATCAATTTGCGAGGCGCTTAAAAAAATATACATTGTATATAAATGTATATAACAAGCATGAATTGACTCTACCTGTCTTTCTTGTAGTCGACCCAAGTTTCTGGGTGTCGATATGTAAGACACTTAGAAAAAATATGAGAAGAAGGCTGATAGGGAAGGTAGAAAAATAATGTGAACGAATCAACTTGATTTGACTCAAATAGATCGATTCGACATGACCATCTTTCTTGTAGTCGACTTGCCGGAGGAAGGTTCATGCTAACTTTTTTTTCCCACGCGACCTGACTTCCAGTGAGTCAGATCGTCTGGGCTTAAAGATGATTCAACTCAGTCAGTTCGGGTGTATTGGACATAAGTGACTTCAGGACTGCTGAGTGAGCGAGTGTAATTTTTATTATTAACAATGATTGACACATTATACTTGTTTGTTTGTTTGTTTGTTGTTTGTAGGAGTGTGCAGGTGCGCCTGGCTGGTACCCAGTCGATGAGCAGTGCAGTGAGATAACGTTCAACTTCTGGTATACTTTACAGGCAAGTTTCATCAACTCTTTCACTCCTTGGACCTTTTGTTAAGGTTGAAGTCTGTCCACAAGCCAGTTGGCTTCTCAGGCTGGCTCTTATTTCATAGCATGGAATGAATAATTTATGAGTATTGCTACTTCCCAGGATGGGATGCTAGACGTCACAGGTTATCCCCCAGCATTTTTGTCAAGTTGCCCTGACAATTCACTGGAAAAATTTGCCTGATCGCAGGTTACATTTCTCATGGCATCGTACTGTAATGATCATTAATTTACAATAATTATTAGTTAGTAATAGTTACTGACACAGAACCTGTTGCCGTTGCTTATTCAGGATGATATAAGTACCGAGGAACCAAGTGCTATGGAGAAACACAAGGCCATGTATGGACCTGTGCTGTTGTCTTTATGCCAGGTATAACTGTATGACATGTTACTACAGTAACTGTATTTTACATTATGTAGTCTACTTCCCCAGTAAGAAGTAGCAAATTGTGGACTTCACTTGTCCAAGGCTAGAATTGTTAACTGCATTGTATAGCCTGCTTCACTTCCTAACCAGATTTGTTTATGGTTTCTCTATTGGGTGATAAACCCCAGTCTAACACTGCACGAAAAGTTGCCTTTGACCCACACCTTCGACTAGGGTCACAGGTGACAAAGGCCATCTTTGCCATACCTTTGATGCAGGTCACAGATGGGCAAAGGCCGTCTTTGACTTTGGTCAAAGAGAGTACACCTTTTGCCTTAGTCAAAGGTGGAACAAAGGTGTTGCCAAATTTGACTTTGACTGGGTCAAAAGTACTTTTGACTGCGGTCAAAGCTGTTACTAGCTTTGACGTGCGTCAAAGCTTGTCAAAGGCGATATCAAAGTTGTTGTTTACCTTTGACTACTGTGTCAAAGATAGTCGTCCATCTTTGCCTTACCTTTGATGCAAATCAAAGATGAGACAAAGCCAACGTTTTGTGCAGAAGCACCGATTACTTCCAAACTTGAACATTCATGCACCCAGGGCATATCCCAAGGAGTTATCCAGGACACATCCTAGGGTATAGCCTAGGGGAATACCCCTAGGGCATACCCCTGGGGCATAACCCTAGGGCATACCCCTGGGGCATAACCCTAGGGCATAACCCTGGGGCATAACCCTAGGGCATACCCCTGGGGCATAACCCTAGGGCATACCCCTGGGGCATAACCCTAGGGCATACCCCTGGGGCATAACCCTAGGGCATACCCCTGGGGCATAACCCTAGGGCATACCCTGGGGCATAACCCTAGGGCATAATCCTTGGGTATAACTCTAGGATATATCTTAGGGCATATCCCTAGGGAATAACTTTGGAATAGCCTAAATGTTTTGTACTTGTAAGGCTTATTACCCCAGGGTATAACTTAAGGCATCATCACATAAGTTTAATTTTGTTTTCCTATTATTAGATTTTGACACCATATTTTTTGATTTTTTTATAAATTCTATTTTTAACATAGTTTTAAATTTAATGCCTCAAAGGCCATGTGTTTCTTTAGAAATAACAAAACATAAAGTTTCATTTTCAAGTAATTAACTCCAGCAAATTGTTTTCACTGTAGGTGTTTATGAGGAAGGTACAATATCCACCAGAAAATGTTTGGCAGGGATTTTCTACAGGTAAGAAATGAAAGGGATTTGTAAATACTGCATGGTACAATGTATGTTCCAGCAATTATTTGAAAAAATAAATATTTTTGATATTTTGTTATCTTCTGGGTCCTTTTATTATGAACTTTAGATGAGAAAGAACAGTTCCGATGCTACAGACAGGATATAGCAGACACAGTGGTAAGTACATGCTTGTGGTGTGGTGTATTTCTCCGATAATAATTATATGGATAATAATATTATTGTCTATCATCTCCGTATGCATTGCGGACATATCTAGTGTCTTTGCATGCATTGCGGACCTATGACGCTAGATGATAATAATAATAATTATTATCATCTGGCAACTTTGCACGCATTGTGGAGCTATGACGCTAGATAATAATTATCTAGCATCTTTGCACGCATTGCGGACCTATGACGCTAGATGATAATTATCTAGCATCTTTGCACGCATTGCGGACCTATGACGCTAGATATAATTATCTAGCATCTTTGCACGCATTGCGGACCTATGACGCTAGATGATAATTATCTAGCATCTTTGCACGCATTGCGGACCTATTGACACTAGATAATAATTATCTAGTGTCTTTGCATGCATTGCGGGCCTATTGACACTAGATGATAATTATCTAGCATCTTTGCATGCATTGTGGACCTATTGATAATTATTATTATCTGGCGTCTTTGCACGCATTGTGGAGCTATGACGCTAGATAATAATTATCTAGTGTATTTGCACGCATTGCGGGCCTATTGACACTAGATGATAATTATCTAGTGTATTTGCACGCATTGCGGCCTATTGACACTAGATGATAATTATCTAGCATATTTGCACGCATTGCTGACCTATTGACACTAGATAATAATTATCTAGTGTATTTGCACGCATTGCGGGCCTATTGACACTAGATGATAATTATCTAGTGTATTTGCACGCATTGCGGGCCTATTGACACTAGATGATAATTATCTAGCATATTTGCACGCATTGCTGACCTATAACGCTAGATGATACATGTAATTATTTAGTGTCTTTGCATGCATTGCAGACCTATTGACACTAGATGATAATTATCTAGTGTCTTTGCGCGCATTGCAGACCTATTACGCTAAGTAATAATAGGGTCCTTTGAGATATTAAAATTCAGCTTGATAACGAGCTGAGAGGACACAAACAATGGAAATTGAACAAGCATGTAACTTTATTATTTATTTGTTTGTGTCCTCTCAGCCTCGTTATCAAGCTGAATTTCAATATCTCGAAAGGACCCTATTATCTGGTGACTTTGCACGCATTGTGACGCTATCACAAAAATCATCTTCCATCCCTATCAAGTTTCCAACCTGATGCCCTAACCCACTTGGCTACACCACCATGCTAATACAGTAATACATGTTAGTTCTGAGAATTTCATGGTACATCAATTCAATATCCCTAGTTGATGATTTTCTTAATTCTCGTTACCTGTCTTCATAACATTGTATTAATATTGTTAGGAGAACTAGGATATTGATCGTTCGTAGGGATAAAAGACTTAACAAGTAGTGTTATATTCTTTTTCAGATGTATGTGTACTGTTTACTGAGGGCGCACTGTTTACAACAGTTGTATCACATGCTATCAACATTGTTATCCGGGGAAACAGAAGCTACATGGCAGGTATGGGCTAATACCTTTTATCTTCACATGGGTTTTATTTTCATTATTTTCGCGCATTGTTTAAGGTTCACAAAAATTTTGCCAGCCAATTTTGGACGATTTTTGCAAATTCCAAACCCTGCTAAAATAAAGGGAATTAGTATACTTGTTTTAACCCTTTGCCTCCCAAGAGTGCTAAGCTCAAAACTTAGGAAAAAATCTTGAATTTCATTTTGAAAAATTGTCAAAAACAAACAGTATATAACTTTCTTTTGAATGGTTACACACTAGGGATTCATCCGCAGACTCAAAAGGTACAACCATTTTATTAACTTTGGGAGTGAAAGGTTAAAGTTACTTTTAATTGTTAATACTAGCCCAGTCAGTGTGGCCCAGATCGAGTGGTCCAGGTTCGAGCACTCGTCGGGGTCACTGTGTTGTGTTCTTGGGCAAGATACTTTACTCTCACAGTGCTCCTTTCCACCCAGGAGTATAAATGGGTACCAGCGACAAAATGCAGGGGGGTAACATGCGATGGATTAGCATCCCATCCAGGGGGAGTAGCAATAATCATAGTCAGCTTCATGCTACAGAAACTGGATAAGCTCTAGCAGTGTGTGGCCAGTTTGGCCCGAGCAGCTTTACCCACCAGCCCAGTCACACTATTGTTTACAGCTAAAATATGTCTCTGTGGCCTTGCTTCATGTCATATTTCTTGTTACAGTCTTTAGATGCTACATTGTATTTAATACAATCTGTTGCTGAGTATGTTGAGCCCAACGAGGAAAGCTTCATCCCTGCTATTCTGTCCTTGTTACCAAGACTTCCTGCTCATTCGTATGTCTCTCAGACGGCGCTGCTGATGGTCGGTATGTGTGTTTGAGGTATATTTAATTACAGCCATTGTATGTACAACTGGTTCATTCCTGTTTAACCCTTTCACTCCCAGAGTCAAATCGTGAGTCAATAAATGTGGCTGTACCTTTTTAGTCTGTGGATGAAACCCTAGTGTGTGACCATTCAAATGGAAGCTATTGAGCAGTACTTTCATATGGTAGTACAAGGTGGTTCTAACTGTCAAGTCTGGACATCCAACATATTATCCAGATAACCCTTTCACTCCCAGAGTAAAACCTTGAGTCAATAAATGTGGCTGTACCTTTTGAGTCTGTGGATGAAACCCTAGTGTGTGACCATTCAAATGAAAGCTATTGAGCAGTACTTTCATGTGGTACTGTTTATTATGCTGTACAAGGTGGCTCTAACTTTTAAGTCTGTGAATGAAACACTAGTGTGTGACCATTCAAATGAAAGCTATTGAGCAGTACTTTCATGTGGTACTGTTATTATGCTGTACAAGGTGGTTCTAACTTTTAATTCTGTGGATGAAACCCTAGTGTGTGACCATTCAAATCAACATAAATCAACATAACTTCTAACCTTTCTCATCTTGCATATCTGCAGGTTCTTACTCTGAATGGCTCAAGTGTCATCCTGATCATCTCCGTTCTGTACTTCCTGTTTTGCTGGGAGGCCTATCACAGGAGCATCTCGCATCAGCTTCTACCCAGGCCCTAC
This sequence comes from Desmophyllum pertusum, assembly GCA_029204205.1. Taxonomy (NCBI): domain Eukaryota; kingdom Metazoa; phylum Cnidaria; class Anthozoa; order Scleractinia; family Caryophylliidae; genus Desmophyllum; species Desmophyllum pertusum. The sequence goes on from MU827324.1 coordinate 739,621, forward strand.
GGGGCATCTGTGAGGAGTGTGTCCAGGATCTGGACCCTGGGGCATTGATGGAGATTCTCTCGCATTGCCAGGTGATTTGTTGATCTGTTGGTGACAAAGAGTGTATGGTTGGTGCACTGGGATAAGCACTCCAAAGAGTGTCAAAGCTCAAAATTGAAAACAAAATCCCATTTTCATTTTGGAAGATATGGATAAACAAACAGTACAACATGAAAGTACAATGTACTGCTCAATAGCCAATGGTAACACACTAGGGTTTCATCCAGAACTTGAAAGTTAGAAGCACAATAACTGACTACTTGATGCTTGTTTCTGGACGTCAAAGGGTTAAATAATGAATTATTATGGCCTGTGTCATAGCTGGGTTAAGTTTAACTATACTTTTACAGTCTAAACTCTCTGAGCGGACACTCTCGTACAAGCGGACAGCTCTACTTACGGCTCCTTGGCAAAACCCTGTTTGAACTCAAGCTCATTACAAACTCTGTATTTACACATTCCCGTAAGCGGCCAGCTCCAGTTGCGGACACTTTTTCTGCTTCCCGAGGGTGTATATTAAATATCTATTGTTTTGTGTTGTTTAGACAAGCAAACCAGTTTTGCCATAATATTGTTGCAAACCACCTATTATTAATGTTATTTTCCTCCTTAGGCTGCACTGTCAGGTGGCATTATGAAGGTGAGCATGTGGGAGTTGTTTCTTGTATCATATCACTCTTTGTAAAACAACAGTAAAATGAGGAAATGTCATGTTTTATCAGTCAGGTGTTCCGTAAAATAAATCAGGGGCTAATACAGTTGAACCTCTCTACAACGGCCACCTTGGGGTCGAAATAACTGGCCATTGTAGAGAGGTGGCCGTTGTAGGGAGGTTTCAATTAGAGTAAAGTGTATGTATCGGTTTATGGTTGGGCCGAAAAATCCTGGCCGTTGTAAAGAGGTGGCGTTATAGAGAGGTGGCCGTTAATGGAGGTTCGACTGTAGTTAGCTTGTTTATCTCCAGATCGAGCAGTCTGGGTTGGAGCCCTTGCCGGGGTCACTGTGTTGTGTTCTTGGACGAGACACTTAATGCTGTCACAGTGCCTCCTCTCTCCACCCAGGAGTATAAATGGGTACCGGTTAACTGTCAGGGTCACCTGACAAAAATGCTGGGGGTAACTGGCATTGCATCCAGTGGGAGTAGCAATACTCGTAGTCATTTCATGCTATGGAAACCTATGTTAAACAGTCATGCAGTCAGTCAGACAGACAGACAGACAGACAGACAGACAGTCAGTCAGTCAGTCAATCCGCCCGTCAGTCAGACAGACAAACAGACAGACAGTCAGTAAGTCCGTCTGTCCGTCCGTCCGTCAGACAGTCAGACAGACAGTCAGTCATACAGACAGTCAGTCAGTCAGTCAGTCAGTCAATAAGCAGTCGTGCTCCTTCTACATGTAGATTTTGTGAGAGTAATTTGCCTTATTTATCAACATTAATTTTGTTGACAGGAGCGAGAACGCATTCGCTGTGTGGAGTGTATTGGACACGTGTTATCAGTACAGGACACGGCTGGTGCAGTGGAGCAAGTGAAAGCCATATTTAATCCATACGTGGAATGCTTGGCTCAAATGGTGCTGCAACAGGTAATGTTCCCCTACAAGCCAGACCTTATTTCAAATAGCCCTTTTCACGGTTAACCTGAAATATTTGCATAACAATACAGCTAACATAGAAGCGAGGCAATTTCGGGCACAAGCTGTAAAACATCATGATTTTCTTGAGCTCCTTAAACTATGTTAGCATAAAAATAGTTTTAAAACGGAGAAGAACTAAATATACAACTCTTTTAGTTAGTTTAGCCGTTAAGATCGTAATTCAATCTCCCTGTTGCTTATGCGAGTCTACTCTTTATTAATAGAGAAAAGTCGTTTTACAATTTTTTTCTAAAAAACAACGTAAATTAAAAGAATTGTAGTTCTTCTACATTTAAAACTGTTTTTATACTAAAAGAGTTGAAGGAGCTCAAGAAAAACACGATGTTTTGCAGCTTGTGCCAGAAATTGCCTCGCTTCTATGTTCAAGTGTATTGTTATGCAAATAGCGCAAGTTAACCGTAAAAAGGGCTATTGAAAGAAAACTTCAAAATACTAGTTTACCAAGGTAGAGAAACACCAAAGCTGTAATAAGCAACCAAAAAAGAATGAGGATACAGTCGAACCTGTATATAACGGCCACCCTCTGGAATTTGGAAATTGGCCGCTTAATACAGGTTCACCAAAATACTTCGTAGGCGTGGTCAACTGTCAATTTTATTAACGTAACATATTATACATTAGCAACTCATTCAAGCTAACAATAACACAATCAAGTGGTACAGTACATTCATTGACGTCTAGAAAGCATTTATGAAATCGGTGAACATGCAGTAATGAACAATAACAACTTAGTAGTGCAGTGTTGATGGATCTTTTTTTAAGCGAAATAAAATCGAAATAAAAATTGCAAAGACAGACAAACATGGGACTGCTAAAGGGAGTTGTTCCATCTGAGTTTTTCCTTTGTGTTGGGTGAAAGAAGATGATGGAAAAGATTGCGCTTAAAGGGGCTACGTCACGGATGGAGCATCTTGAAAAAATGGCAATTTTTCCAAGTTCGCCGTTCGCAATCCATCTTAATCTTGTCCATCCTCAACCATCCTTGTTCCTGTTTGGTTTATTATCACTTCTTTGGTGTTTTTCTACCTTATTAAACAACTATTTTGAGGCCTTCGATTTAAAGGTGATTTTGCACTTCGCAAAAATGACTTAAAAAGGACCTGCGTCGTGGTTTGCGTATCTTGCGCAATCCGTCTTCAACCTTAACTAATAACTACAGTTGAACCTGTATATAACGGCCTTGTATTAAGCGGCCAGTTTTCATAGTCCCCTATTTTTGCACATACAAACTTTGTATTTGCTACCTATGCCAAGCAGTAGCTCATTTAACATTTGTTGTTTATCTCTCTCTGTCTAGCCTGCTCCAGAACTGAAATCTAACCTTCAGTTTCACTTGAGGATCTTTATCGTGTTGTTCAAATGTTTGGACCCCGACCCCGAAAATATCGACAAACAACTACATGTACATCCGGTGAGTAGTTGTCCCTTCACGCGCTCAATTATTTCCCCGCTCGAGAGATGTTTAAGATTCGACTGGAAAAATTCCATACTGATGATGTAGTTCTTCAGAGAGATCTGTGTAGTGTCTCTGATTGGTTGTTACTTTCGTGTGAAAATCCGAAAACAAGCCACAATCTAGGCTCGATTTCCGCCGCTCTCTCGAGTCCGGTCTTCGTTCCTCCCCGAGAAGAGGAGCGTGGGCTCATTTTCCCGAACAGCGGCTGGTAATCGAGCCTAGCCACAACCAATCAGAAACATTGCACCGATCTCTGTAGAGCTACGTCATCAGTGTGAAATGTTTCGGATCCAATCTCAGGCGTCCCTCTTCGCGAGGTAATGTGGGTGTTGTTTGTTTCTGTCTTGAACCACAACTGACTGTTTTCCTGTCGTTTGCAGGCTGCAGTGATATTGAATGATATTTTACCATCGTTGAAGTCCATGGCACACTGGATGCATGATACTGATATACAACAAGTGAGTATTCACGTCACAGTATGGCCAGTTCCGAGGGGGGAGGGGGTACTCAACCCAAGCTTGAGTAGGGGTGTACCGCCCAGTAGTAGTAGTAGTAGTAATTTATTTAACCACATGTCACGGATGAGTTCGAGACTCGTTTAAACGTGAACGTGCAAAATACAGAATAAGACATCTAATAAAATTGAACTATACATTAAAATCACGATAAACACGAATGATGAAATAGGCTAAATGAGAAATAAATAACTGACTAATTAGTATATAATAAATATTAAAGTGCACTAGAACTATTAACTTACATAACGTTGACACTCTTAAATAAACTTAAATAATTGTAAATAATTATAATGACTAGTCTCCACAAAGAGAGCAGCAGCATTGGACCCCGGTGGTCAGGTTTACATCATTTAGCATGGCCTTCAAGATGTTGAGGGAAGAAGCCCTCCTGACATAGTTGGGTGTCAAACCCTGAGCCTGTTTATGACAAAAGACAAAAAATTCACTTCCCCTACCCTGAATTAAAAAAGACAAGAAATTAAACTTTCTATCAAAAGCTTTTTACGGGGTAGGTGTTTATTTGAGCTTTTGATTCCTGACAGTGACCTGTTGTCGATATTGATATCATTTTTGTCGAACACAAGGCTAGTACAGTGGAACCCGGTTAATATGGACACCAAAGGGACATGAAAAAGTGCCCGTATTATCCGGGTGTCCGTATTAAGCGGGCTGATATAAGAGAAAATATGTGTCGTCGGGACAAACAAAACTGCCCATAATAATTAAGCAGATGTCCGTATTAACGAGTGTCCGTAAAGCGGGGTTCCACTGTACTTGAACCCAGGACCATGCCTTTGGAATCCTCTATTCTGTACGTACCATATTAAAGGGACACTGTCCTGATTTTAGCATGATTTTGGGAAGCTCAGAAAAATATCTAGATCATAGGAAGTTGAACAATAATGGTTTGATTCTGTAGAATAGCACTCGACAAATGATAGGAACCCATTAGGAAGTGAGGATGACAAACGACAGCGAGGATGGAAATGGATTGCAATATGGATTTTTGAAAAAACGTCAGGATGTCAGTTTTTCAAAGTTTCAAATTTGGCTCGGAAATCTTTGAAATTTTGCAAATATTTTGCCGGGACAGTGTCCCTTTAACACAGCTAAACTAAAGGACATCTTATTTATGACTTTTCACAGCTAAACTAATCTATTTTATTGACATGTTTATGTTTTACTTCATGTTTTGTTAGCAATTCTGTCTTTGCTTGGAGAGAGCGATAGGAACAATAAGAGATTACATGGGAATACTTGTGTCAGGCCTGTCTGAACTGGTGGTCGGTTATTTCTCTGTTTCGCCAAGCAGTGGAATTCTAGATGTAGCTTCCACGGTAGGGATATGTACCATCTTGCATAATTGCCCGTTCCGAAGTTCAAAAAGGGACTGGGCACTAGTTTACCTGTTGTTCAAATTACGTCATATTAAAAAAAATAATCCCATCACCAGAAAGATCGCATGAAAATGAGTACACCAAGTTGGTTATGTTACATTACATAGTAACCAGGCTGTCAGCTGTCAAAGGTCGCCCAAATTCCATACAAACGTCTCTAATTCAGAGATGGCGTTTTTCTGATTTTTGAAAGCCTTTTACATGGTTGCAATCTAACGAAACAACCTCAAACTTGGTAAATTTTTAATTGAATTTAAATTTAAAAACTCGTCCCCAGTCTCCATTTGAACTTCGGAACGGGCAATTTTGATATAGAGCGGTTTTCAATTGAGGGTCGTGAAACCAAAACCAAAGCAATTAAAATGACCAATCACAACAAACGTAAACAACACAATGAACCAATGAGAACTCGAAGCAAATACACGTAACCAGCACCAAGCGCGGGAAAACGCGTGTGACCAAGTCGCGATTTGTTTTGGTTTTGCATCTGATTGGTCGAGAAGGTGGTGCGAGTTTTTTTTTTTTACCAATCAGAGAGCGTAATAAAGCAAAACCAAAAGACAGTCAATTGAAAACCGCTCATGACTAATAACTATGTTTTGTCGAATGTGTGGCTTGAGTAAACAGACTACTGAGGTACGACCCGAAAAATTCCATACTGATGACGTAGCTTTACTCTCACAATGCCTCTCCCCACCCAGGAGTATGAATGATTATGGGTACCGGCGACAAATGCTGGGGGGGGGGGGGGGGGGTAACTTGCGATGGACTAGCACCCCATCCAGGGGGAGTAGCAACACTCGTAGTCGCTTCGTGCTACGGAAACTGGGATAAGCTCCGGCAGTTGTGGGCCACTAGGCTCGTGAAGACTTTACCTACATGTACCTTTCGTCACTGACTGATTCATATCATTCTCTCAACACTTGTTTTAGTTCATAGGAATGTATGGAATGGTGGATGAACATTACCACACAGCACTTTTAGTATTTCAAAGAATTACCACATCGACACTACAGCTGCTACAGAATAGTAAGTGTACCAAACAGTTACCTACGAATGCACACATTCTTTTGGCTGGTCACGCAGTCTTTCCTTAGGAAGATTGCGTGGCGAAATGACTTATATAGGAATCAGTTACATCACCACGATAGATTGTTGCTTTGGGAACAGTTCTTTATAAACTGGGCTTCTAACATATTCTGCAAGTTTTATTCTAGTTATACCCCTTGTTAACACTGCTTAACCCTCCTCCCCCCCCCCCCCCCCCCCCGGGTTTAAGGCCCCTTTAAGATTCCTTACGAAAATGTGGGCTTCTAGCTGATAAGCGAGATTGTATGACATTTGAAATCAGCTCTGTTGTCCGCAGTACTAGTGTGTTACTGATTGACGAGGCATTTATTGTCTTTTTTCTTGTCCAACAGACTTGCGAGAGTTTCCTGATATTCTTCAATCATTTATGCAGTTTGTCAGCAGGGTAAGTCTGCATTTTTTTTATGTAAAAAAAAAACTATATAGAAATTCTCCCAACTAGATTATAAGAAATACACGTAGACAGGTGAGGAAAATTTGACTGCTCGTTGATGTCAGGGCTGAATGGGTGGATTTTTTTTCTTCGCTTCTTTCGTTGTTTCTTTAATACATGCAGGTGTTTATGTAGTATAAACAGCAACGTTTGTTTTGCAGGGCCTAAAAAGTAACCCCAAACTTGTATTTGAGGGAGAAAGTTACCACGCAAACATATTTCAATGCGGTAAGAATCAAGTTAGTGCAGTAGAGCACATTTCCAATGAATTCCGAAAATAATTTTGCTTTCTTTGATGTCATGCGCGTTTGTTGAACTCTGTAACTGATTCAGTGAATGTTTACAGCATTTTCCAACCAATCAGAGCCATGCGTTTTGTCTACTCAGCCAATCGTGAATTAGCAACCTACCCTCGTTTTCCCGCGCTTTGCACCCGTAACATGTTTTCCCGCGCTTTTCACCCGTCAGGAGTCCTGGATAGGTTTATCGCGTTATTTACGGATGTAGTGAAAAATCTGCGAATAGATACTCCTGTCCGTCAACAGACCATAATATATGTTTTTCGCCTTGCTGCTGCTTTTATCCTATTTGATTCGGGGGAGGGGAGGGAGGGAGGTCGGGGCGGAAGGGGCTGAACCTTTCCAAGGATCGTTTTAATCATTAATTGATTGATTTATCAATAATCTTACTGTCTAATTGATTATTTGATTGACATGTTTTGGCAGGTCTCGCAGTTCTTGATGTGCAAGAAAGCCACACCGTGAGAGCTGCCTGTACTTTCTTTGTAAGTATGGTAGTAATGTATTTGTACGCATTCAACGTTCAAACTCTATGACAATTCAATTATTTTATAACTCCTCCACCCTTTCTCAAGATGGTAACCCAAGACACACAGGGAGGTAAATATGGGATTTATCTGTCGTGCCCCTTTATTTTTGTTTATTACTTTTTGTGAAGAAGTATTACAGTCGAAGCCCCGTAAGCGGACACCCTCGGGAAGTAGAAAATGTGTCCGCAACTGGAGCTGGCCGCTTATGGGAATGTGTCAATACTGAGTTTGTATGAGAGTTCAAATGGGGTTTTGTCAAGGCGGCCGTAAGTAGAGCTGTCTGCTTACGAGAGTGTTCGCTCAGAGAACTTCCACTGCATTAAAAAACTGAACTTTTCATGTGCGTAGTTAATTTATGATTTTAAATATAATGCTCTCCCCATCCCTCCCGTCAAAAGGCATTGAAAAGAAATAAGCGTCTCGATGGGTTAGTAGAGCTTTCATGGTAAGCCCCCTTCCCCGGCATAGCCAATCTTGTTCCCAGAGTCCTCGTTACCCTTGTCCAGCGGTGGAGCGGCAACAAGGACCTCTGGGATAGAGTGATCCGCCTGACTTGCGCAGTAAGACCAGAAGTCCAAGAATCTTGGCGTCCGTTAGTTGAAACATGGGGTCGAACACATGCGCAGTAGAGCCGGAAGTCCTAGAATCCGGTCATGGCGGATCGCTTTATCCCAGAGGTCCTTGTTGGCCGCTCCACCGCTGGACAAGGGTAACGAGGACTCTGGGAACGAGATTGCGGCATAGCATGAACTCGAACAACTAAGTAAATAGCTATATATGCGAAGTATTTATTAAAACAAATACCTAAAAATGTCAACAACAACAATAACAATAACAGCAACAACTTCTCTTTTAGTCGACGTTCATTACCGCTTGTGAAAGTCATGAAACAGCAAAGAAAACATTGTCAGAATATGGACCTTACCTTGTCAGCCAAGTTATCAAGGTAAGCAATGGATTCCAAAATTGTTTAGCCTGCGAGCAGGCTCTCGTGTTTTTCGCGAGGAGCGCGAAGCGAGCAGGCTCACGTTTCGAGCCCATACGCGAGCGGCGCGAGAATCACGCCGGCTTTTGCCACTCGCGCGTGGACCCAGGCTAAAAATTGTTTACCAATGGCTGTTTTAGCTTGGAAAGTATCTAGAGCGGTTTTCAATTGGGTGTCAAAAGTAATCCGGAATTGCTGCGTTTGGTTTTACTTTACTACACGCTGTGATTGGCTTAAAAAACTCGCGCCATCTACTCGACCAATCAGATGCAAAACCAAAACCAATCACGGCTTGGTCACACGCGTTTTACTGCGCCTGGCGCCGGTTACGATCGAATTCTCATTGGTTCATTGTGTTGTTTACGTTTGTCAGTCAGTAGCCTGCGTAGCAAGCTCTCTGGGGGAGAGAGCTTGCTACGCAGGCTAGTCAGTCAGGGGAACAAGTACCAGTTTAATGGTGAAATCGCGCCTCCGAGATGGGACTGAGCCCGCTGTGTTCGTCCCCGAAGTTGCTAAGCAACATGACGTATTTGCTGGCGCGATTGCTTTCGGAGTACTCGTGAGTGCTCGCGCTAGTTTCTGATTGGATAAAAAGATTCGGGAACTCTGTAAGTGCTTCAACGAAGATTTGCCAAAAACAGCACTTGTTCCCTCGACTGTATTCTTCCATTATCTCACTGAGGTTTTTTTGCATGCAATCTAAACATGCGTCTTATGTTTTTCTTCAGGGGCTCATGCACCCGTTACATGTTTTCCCGTGCTTTGCACCCGTTATATCATTTCCCGCGCTTTGCACCCATTACGTTCTTTCCCGCGCTTTGCACCCGTTACATGTTTTCCCGCGCTTTGCACCCGTTACATGTTTTCCCGCGCTTTGCACCCATTACATCATTTCCCGCGCTTTGCACCCGTTACATCATTTCCCGCGCTTTGCACCCGTTACATTCTTTCCCGCGCTTTGCATGCGTCATATGTTTAAACATGTCTAAACAAGTGTTTTTCTTCAGGGAATCGCTGGCGGCGTTCCTCGTCAATGTACAGATTACATGGCGGAAATCTTGTTCGCACTAAACAGACACAATGTGACTCTGTTGTCGCAATGGATGCAGGTATGAATTGAAATACTGTAGATTACAAGCTATCCCTCTTTCCCTTAATCCGTCAAGCAAGAAACAAAATAAAGAGAGGTTAAAATATGACCGTTCGAAATCTGGGAGAGGGACGTGCTCCCAGATTTCGCGCGTAAAACGCAGTTCCCGCGCAAACGTGTGGAACTCTCCAGTTTCTAGTAGCCTCCTTGCAGTCTTTCTTTTGGCGCGTCACGCAGTCTCTCCCCAACGTGACGAGGCAAAAGAAAGTCTGCGAGGAGGCTAAGTTTCTAGCTGAAACGTAAGACATTTACTGAATACTAAAGCTTTGTACACCGGATATGCATAGATGAATTTAATACAGTCGAAGCTCACGTAAGCGAACCGCCCTCGGGAAGCAGAAAAAGTGTCCACAACTGGAGCTGGCCGCTTACGGGAATGTGTAAATACAGAGTTTGCATGAGCTAGGGTTCAAAGAGGGTTTTGTCAAGGCGGCCGTAAGTAGAGCTGTCCGCTTACGAGAGAGTCCCGGCTCAGAGAGCTTCGACTGTAATTGTTATCCACAAGCTTTTGATTATCACCTCTTATTATCCAACTTAAGTCTGTAGAGTACAAATATTGTGTAGTTAGTTATTTTGTCGAGTTAGCTATTTAGTTGTTATGTAAACTGTAAGCGCGCGCTTCAAATTCTTCGTTTTTTGACGCTCTAAGCATTGGTCTAAAGCAGTTGGATAATCTCTATACAGCACAAATTGTATAAATATACAGCGATACTATACAGTTAACTGTCTCATAAGATATATATATTTGGTTTGCCACTGTATTTTTAAGGTGATTCCTTAGTATTACACTGCGCATCCTTTCTGGCGGCTGTTTCATTATTGTTGCTGTTTCAAACTTCTTGCACGGTGCACAAACTTTTACAAAGCAACAAAAACCGGAAGTGACGTAGATATTTTTGCGTGTGACCGCTGTGTGGTAACAAGCGTGTTTCTGCTAACAGGAAGTGATGCAAGTGGAAGGATTTCCATCCAGCCTGGTCACATTGACTCAAAAACAACAATTCACTAGCGCTGTACTGAGGTAAGAATGAAGCTAAAATGTCAAATGGTTGTTTTATATAATAATAATAACAACTTTATTAATGTGTCGAAGTCTTCTAGCGTGCCAAAAGGCCCACTAATCGGGGACACCGACATGTAGATTGTTTTTTAAAGGCAATGTAGCCGTGTGGTTTAGGGTGCTGGTCTTGTATCCGGTGGCCTCCGTTCTCCTGCCACTACCGTAAATCCTTTATTAAGCCCTCCCCCCTCCCCCCTCCGCTTTCAATTAAGCCCCCCTCTCTAATAAGCCCCCCCCCCCTTTTTGAAGCAAGAAATTTATTAAGCTCCCCCTCTCTTTTAAGCCCCCCCTCACCTCCTCCTTTTCCTTCACAACCAAAACAATAAACGACAGACTGTATTACCGGTGCATTTGTACCGTGCCAATCTGGGCGCGAATTCACATACAGTACTCGCAAAGTACGCTTTATGGACGTTTATCCATGTGCTAGAAGTTCGGACCATATTTCAAACACTGCTTTGTTCGTGATCTTCGGCTGCATGACCTCCTCAAGAAGATTAAGGCATGGGCCTTCCCATTTTTGCTCTAAAAAAGTTAAGGGGTGGTCTTTGTTCTGAGGCTTTAATCCTAACAATCTAAAACTTTGGCAGACTAATAAGTTTGTAAATCTCGTCATATTGACATGGATGACATATGCAAATTAGGTCACGTGACCTGTTACGGCCACAAAAATCGAAAAAACCTCTTTGAACAAAAATGGCAACAGTTTATACCAATTGACATTTAATTTCACTACTACCAGATAAATCAAAATGGTAAAAACAAAAGATCTGTGCTTGGCCTTTGTTAAATTTTTTATTAATTTGAAAATAAACGGCATTTTGTACTAGTGCCCAGTCCCCCTATAAAAGTAATTTCGTATTTCATACTTTTATTTCGAATTATCTTAAAATGGCCAAGCACAGAAATGATGTATCTAGTAGTCCTAACATCATAAAGCTATCATGAGCTTTCAGAAAATATTTAAAAGTGTTGCCGTTTTGCTAAAAAGAATTTTGAGCTAAAAATAGCCCTGACAGGTCACGTGACAATATACGACCTTAAACAACATTTAAGGTTCCATAACTTATTGCTGTTAATAATATGCCAAGGTTATTCCGTGCTATGTAAAATGCTTAAAAAGTTAGACCACCCCTCACTTTTTTATGGAACAGATTTAGGCCCATGCCTTAATTCACCTGAGTCTAACTCATGTGCTTGAACCTTTGTTCTCGGTAGTCCCGTGTTCAGCTCCTCGGTTGCGCCATTTATATAACCAACTGGTGAGCCTCCTGATAGTTGTGCGTTTTTCATCGCGTGCTGGGTCGCGATGTTTTTTCAAAACGTTGCGTCGCCTATGCGCGCTTAAAGGAGCTATGTCATGATACTTAAGTCATTTTTGTGAAGTGCAAAATCTCCTTCAAATTGCAGAAAGCTTCAAAATAATAGTTTACTGAGGTAGAAAAACCCCAAAGAGGTGATAATAAACCAAACAGGAACAAGGATGGGTAAGGATGGAGAAGATTAATACGGATTGAAAATGGAAAACTTGGAAAAATTGGCCAATTTTTTCAAGATGAACCATCCGTGACGTAGCTCCTTTAAAACCGCTCGCGTAGGCGCTGCTTTCATAGATGAATTACTAACAATGCCATCATTTTATTGAACAGGGAAAAGGCTCATCGGAGACGAGTTAAAGATTCTGTGAAGGAGTTTTCCTTGCTGTGTCGAGGGCTTTACGGAACAGCGTACGCCAGTTAGCCAGGCCAGCGGCATTCCTTATGTTTGTGCGCATGCTCGTAAAACTTGCGGAACACCATTAATTCGCATGGGCAGAAGACAGATTAAACAATAGACGAGTGTATTAATAATTGTATTTATTGAAAAAAATTATCTATTGTCATAGTGTCCTAGGTCACGGTAGTGTCCTAGAGCATGGTGATGCTAGTGTCACGCCATGTTAAAGGCATGGTCACGCTAGTGCCATTTAGTAACTGTAGCAAATATGAGAAGAATACGTTAAATATTGAACGAGATGTTTCCAGTCGAAAAACATCAAATTTACAGTGTGGCAACTCCCCAGCTGTACATGTTGCATCTTCTGAATGCACTGTTTGAAGCAGATTTTGAACCGTTTCCGTTCAAACTTACTACTACAGTGGAACCTCTACTTTGGGACACCTCCATTAACCCTTTCACTCCCAAGAGTGCTAAGTTCAAAACTGACTAAAAAATCTTGAATTTCATTTGCAAAATTGTCAAAACAAACAGCACCACTTGAAAGTACTGCTCAATAGCTTTCATTTGAATGATCACACACGAGGGTTTCATCCACAGACTCAAAAGTTTCAACCACATTTATTGACTCAAGGTTTGACTCTGGGAGTGAAAGGGTTAAAGACGAAGACGCACTATAAAAGGGAGGTTACCAAGGAAGACAGGCTTCATTTGTCAATATCAGCGAACAAGACATTGGCCGTTTTCACACTAGAGACGGGAAACTCGTCTGAGACGGGTTATCCGTCTCAGACGAGTTTCCCGTCCTAGCATGAAAACGGGACGGTTATAATTTTAGACGGGTAACTCGTCTGATTTTACCCGTCTACTTTTCCGTCGCTTTAGACGGATTTCTAAGACGAGTTTCCCGTCTGTGACGGATAACTCGTCTCAGAAATAAGGAAAAGTAACCGCGCCTCAGCTTCAAAGTGAAATTGACAAGTAGTTAGACTCGTCTCGAATTAACACTAGGACGAGAACCCGTCAGACGAGTTTCCCGTCTCTAGTGTGAAAACGGCCAATAGCTCCAAATTAGCAGCGAATCAAATGTTCAGTTCTTCTTCCGAAATTATTCCAAACATGTAGTAAAAGAGTAAAAATATTTATTTATTTCACCATGAAATAGTTTGTTTTCCAAGAAATAGCAACCGCAAGAAGATGGAGTTTTTACGCAAAATTATTACTAGAAGTAACATGTGTATTTACGTAACTCCAAACCCGCGAAATTCAGCAACATTTTAATTTTAATTTTACTCCATATTTTGTTCATAATGGTGCTAATTCAAATGTTCGTATGGTCAATCGAGCAAGCTTTGAGAAATTGGTTTTAGCGAAGCTAACATTTCTAAACAAATGCAAGAGTGTAGCAGAAGTTCCACGTACAAAACTAAAATGCAAATTACATGGAAAGTAGGAGGAGCTAAGCCTTTTATAGTGCGTCTTCGTGTTTAAGGGGACACCTCCTTGAAGGAGACACAAACCTTTGTCCAGGCAAAATTAACTAGTTATGATATTTGTTTTTAGATAGGGCATAGTTAATAGAGGGAAATGGTTATGAAGCCCGGCAAACTTCAAATGAGCAAACGAAGAGGCCACGATTTATGTTGGAAGGTCCATGACCGTGCACATCTTTTGTTTTGAGCTCATACACTATGCATGAATTACGTAATCGCAACGTTTCTATTGGTTAGTTGATTGAATACACGTAACCACCTATTGTATTTTGTCAGGTTTGTGCACGGTCAACCCCCAAAATAGCGAACAAAAAACATATAACAAAGAACTTTGCCGGGCTTCATAACCATTTCCTTCTATTAACTATGGATAGGGTGAATAGACCATTTTACAGTTATGTGAAATGTAACCAAGCCTCTGTATGAAAGCGAGGTTAGGGGTGACCATGAGATGATAGAGATCAGAAACTAGTTAACATAATAACACAGAATAATTTACATTTGAAAAGAAGGAAGGTTTGTATCACAACAAAGTCACCTCCAGCCTCACTTCTGTTCAAAGGCCTGGATTCTAAGTACACAACTGTAAAATGGACTATTTCTAAAAAATACGTCACCAAAGATTGCCCTATTCACAACAGTTTGGAGGAAATAAATAATTGTTACATAACTGTAGTAAATGTGAATGATGTAAAATATATAACATTCATTTCAAATATTGTATAATGTATACAACCTAAGTTTTGTATTGTATTGTTCTAAAGTGTTTTTAAGTTTTCCGTCGATTTTTTCTTCGCAATTGTTGTATGTAACGAAATTGTAATTCATTAGTGTTATTTACAATAAAATTTTACCAATATGGACACCTTTCTGTTTTGATCGCTGTTTCCGTTATGTAGCTTAGACTTGTGCACAAGAAGTTATTTAATTGAGATCGTGAATATTGTTGGAAAGGTACGCAACATGAATTTTATCACGAACTTGTAGGTACTTGTACCTGTACAAAGTTCAAGTTAATCATAGCCAATCAGGTACCTGATGTTGTTCTGCGCACGTGAAAGGACCATGCAGAAATGAAAGAAAAGTTATGGTTATGATGCAATTTTATCCCTTCATTTCCAGAATTGCGCCCGCCACATCCGCCATCACTTCCCCCGCCTTCACAAATATATTACAGTCAAAATACTCAGCGCGTTCCGCTTATTATTCGAGAATAACTTTCATTAATCGTGAACGGATAGTGTTATTCCTTTCAAACTTCCAAATTTAACTCGATTCGAAATAAGAGCAAACTCACTTCGCTAACGAATCAGCGGCCTTTAATACCGCGGGCTCTACTGAAGATTATCACTCCTCCCCAGTCTCCTACCATTTTTTATGTCAAAATGTCCCCATCCGTTCCCACCGCGGTCAAACGTCTGAGCATGCGAACAAAAAATACACTACGCCGACTAACTTTTTTGGTAAACGTCCAAAAAAATGGTAAATCAACAGAATGCTGAAAATATATTGAACTTTGTGTTTGAAAAGTATAATCTTCTCCTTTTACCTACTTTTGTTTCCTTTCGCAAATCACTATCAAGGTTTCGATTTTGGATTGTTGCAATGGTTTTCCTTTAAAATTTTGCGCGGGAAATTGGCACGCGGGCGACCAGAGTGTACACCTTTGCGCATGTCAGAGCATTTGACCGCGGTGGAGACTTCGTTAGCAGGGAGCTTGGGTCTGGATGGGAAGTATGCGAAACTTCTCTATGCATCATCCCACAACTCCATGCGCACTGCACCCGACCAAGGAGCGACGCCTGGGAACGAGACAGTGCTCTCTCAAAAGAACTCAACCGAACTTTTTTCTCCATGTTTGAGCGAGTTTTTTTCGTTCTTGAAGCGCTGGAGTTTCAAGTGAGTCATTTAAGTCAACTTCTCAGTATTAGCAATTAACTGAGCTACAAATGAATCCGGCGAAGAATTTCCTGACTGAACGCCGTTTGGCAAGCCGTGTTTGCTCTTAGTCTCAGAAATGGCATCAGCTGCAGTTCCAACTACATGCTGAAAGTTCATGGCCTTCTGCGGTGGACGGCTGACCGCTTCTGGAGCCCGTGAGCCGGCAGCCGGAAGCAATTCAAACACTTCTTCGAAGACGTTTTGTTCGAGTTTGCCATCACTATGCTCATGTGGTGTTGTATGAGGGCCCGGCATCGTTTTCCGTTTGTGAGAATCTCTCGCGTCTTCCTCGCTGTGGCGCATCGTGTTTTTGCTTTCCCTTCCACTCCACTTGTACGTTATCGTTCAGTTGCGTTTATACAGCAAACCATCCCTTTTGACTGAGATCGTTGCTGCCTTTATTTCTCTTTCGTTCTCTCGCTGCTTGCTTAACATCTTTTGATCTCTGCCTTGTCGAGAGCTTGGTTCTGTAAAGGATGCGCTCTGCCCTTCGTCGCTTTTGGTGTTGTCTTGTAGTGGACATGTATAACTGATACTGAAGGAATTATGTTCCAAATTCTTCGCCTTTAGGACTTCTTCGCCTTTCGTTTGCTCCGCAGCAAAGGAGGTTCTTGTTGGTAACATTTTTGGGAATGCTGACACTGGTCGCCATTGATCGCTTTTCAGTCTCGGTCTCCATTTTACTTCGTCTTCTTGTCGTTCGTCCAACTCTTTGTTCGTTGACTTCTCACTTGACACTCCTGGGCGATTGTGTTGTGGTGGATGCGGGATGTGAACGTTTACGCCTTTCTCCTTAGTACTCACTTTTCCCATTGGGTTCTGCGAAGATTCCGATGCGTCGGTATAATTGTCCTTGAAATTCAGTTGTTCTTGAATAGAAGGCCATTGAAAGCGGATTGCATATTTGGTGGAGCTGAATACGATTTTGTGGGTGAGGAGATGCGCTGGACGGGATATCCTGGAAGGGGACCATCTTGACAAAGGGGCTGAGCTGGTTCGGCGGCAATACGGCAGCTTGTTACCCTGTCGAGCAGTAACCAGCGACATGTTGTCAATTGAGATTAATTCTTGAGGACGCCTCGGCAGTGATTCGTTTTCTTGGAAATGTCGGTCTCCAGAGGAAGGTGAAGCAAACTTTCGCGGCTTTTCTCTATTTGGTCCGATAACAGGCAGATGTTGCTTCACTTTTGGTTTGGCGCCCTGTTTGCGATACATCTCGTTCTCTTTCGACATGTTTCAATCTTGCCTCCTCTGCCTTCCCATATGACCAAAAGTGATCAAACTGTATAAACGGACCACAGCTCCTAATAAATCATGCAAAGTCACGTTCAAGGTATACTCATACGTCACTAAAAACGTCAATCAAACTTTTTTTTTTTCCTTTTGCCGCTAACCAATCACATTAAGAAACCCAACATGTCAAAAGCATCGCCGTTAGCCAATCCCCTTTCAAAATAAGAAACCTTGGGTGACGTCACAAGGGCATGGCATGATATGTGACGTCAAGAATCAAGCGGAACCAAAATGAACTCATGCATACCTGCGTGCACGTGCATTGTCAAATCGTACAGAGACAGTTTCATACTACATCTTTTATTTTCAAATCATAGATAACGGGTAATGAGCTAGGCGAGATTAGCTGATCGTGACTCGCTACAAGACGCTAATTAAGGCGTGTTTTGTCCTAATTACACTAATTACACATCAAATACTGACCCGCCTGATCAAAGAACGCCGTAGATTTCGATCGAAATTGCTCGCTTCGTAACACCCATTAGTAAAGTTCCGTTCGTTTCAATTTATTTCACGCGAAACGGATGCCAAGATTGCTACAAGGATTTTACATGAGTAGTTTTTACGCTCCATCTACTTCCTAAGGCCTGTTTATATGGAGAAAAGTTGTCCCTGGTAGATGGGTTCCCCCCTCCCCCCCGAGCCATCTATTACCGAGCGTTTATATGAAAAAGTTGTCCCTGTTGACCGAGCAAAACTTGGCCCTCTCGGGTTCGCGCATGCTCTATATGTCCCGACTTGTCCCTGCTGGTAGGTAAAACAACAATAGCCAAAGTGTTTATTTGGAAAAAAGTTGGCCCGCCCCCTAGGGTCACCCTACCTTCAAAGCGAGTAACCCTCCACCCAGGGTCACCCTGCCCCCCGAGCCAACTTTGCGATTTCTCATGTAAACGGTTCGCTGTTATTTATAAACCCGGGGTTGCTCGGTATGGAGGGTGACCCTCCTACCAGGGACAACTTTTCTCCATATAAACAGGCCCTTACTTATTGTAGTTTCCAAAATCATTTCTCCATTGAG
Source organism: Desmophyllum pertusum (assembly GCA_029204205.1). NCBI lineage: Eukaryota > Metazoa > Cnidaria > Anthozoa > Scleractinia > Caryophylliidae > Desmophyllum > Desmophyllum pertusum. The sequence continues at coordinate 757,696 of MU827324.1, forward strand.
TTTGAAAGCTGAATTATCTAAACAATATAGTACTACAGGAGGCTACTCTGTCGGCTAATAAAGCACGCGAAAACCGCGAAAATTAATACTCGCGAAAATAAGTGAGAATAAGCAGTAGAACTAGCCTTCTACGGCCCCACAGCTAGCTGTCCTAGCTAGAGTGATATAAAATCAGTTACGAAATTCGGGAAAATTTGATGACAGTGCGCTTTTGCGTTGGAAAAGTGCTAAGAAAAAAATTGACACAAGACTTTTCTGAGAATGGCGATCGAGAAAGTAAACTACAGTTAACCAGTGGAAACGGATTAATTGGATCCTCGGAAACATAACAAATGACACTTTTACGGAAGAACTCGTAAAAACTCGAACTTTGTACATGTCCGCTTGTAATGAGCACGGTCATTCACTGAGAAAGACGATCGAAAAAGAAAACTGCAGTTGACCAATGGAAACGGATTAATTAGACGCCCCAGATGTCGTGTCCTGCGCCAACCTCGTTCCCAGGGTCTCTCTTCTTCCCGCCAAAAGCGAACGTTACAAAACTTTGTGTTTCTGTAGATCGACATATTGTAAACTCGGTAGATTGCAAAACAGTTTTCAAAAGAGTTTTTTCTCGCCTCGCTCGCGAGGCTCGCGCGTGGATTATCGGCGCGATTCGCGTGTCACGCATCATCGCGTGCGCACCAATATCTCGAGGTTTAGACTAAAGGTAGCCTGCGAACGCAGACGTATTTCCGGCTATAAACTCGGCGGTTGGCATTGTTATTTTCGTAGCAATCAGTTTGCTTTGAATATTAGGCTCTTTCCGATCCTACAGGACTACAGCTATTAGTTTTTGTACGAAACCACGTGTTATCGCGGATTCCTTACAAGTCTTCAGTCAATTCGCATATTCATATTCACTAATGTAAAACGATCTATCATTTTATGTCAGTATCACGCTGTGGTTAATTTATGCCAAGCACAGTCACCTGACTTTGCTGCAGACAAAACCGCCCGCGTATTCAAGACCATTCATTTTAATCTGCAGATAGACTGCGAGAAGGAACCTAATATTTAGCACCGCCGTGCTTGCCGTACATATAGCTTTCTCCTCTTAAAGCTTCTTTATTTCAAGGTAAGAGTCTATGTCTCGTTATTATAGAGTGTTAAGCTTTGAAACCAGTTTGAATTTATGTGTTTATAAGGACATAAACTAGTTCCAGCTACTTCCGCTTTCATATTTTCGCGTGTTTACGATTTGACGAAAAGTTTCGCGCACGCGAATAAGACCAGCATCACAACTCTTTCATTAAATCTTCGTGCCTAGAGCTGGAGTTTCCTTGCTTTATATTCACAACTTGTGAAGCATTTCAATTCAACTGGGCCTGTTACCTTGTACAATTTGAGCCGGTTTACACATGTTATGCTGTTCTGAAGCCATGGTTTTATGACCTTTTATACATGTTTATATACATTCAAGTAAAATCGAACTGCTAATCAAGTTAACGGTTGTTTGCATTAAAATCGTGCCTATTTCCCTTGCTTGATTTAGGTACGGGTCGCACTACAGCCAATTTTGCAAAGTTAGATCAATTCATGACGTACAGCCGGTGGGTTAAATCTTCGTGTCTAGAGCCGACAGTTTCCTTGCTCGCACAACTTCAGAAGCATTTGAACATTTGAACTCCCATTTGAACATTTCAGCTAAATCAAACTTTGGATTTTTGTGCTGATTAACGTGACCCGATCATGGATAAACTCTTTTACTGGCGAGGAGACTGAAGTCCGTTTTCAAATAAGTTAAAATCTTATTCCGAAACTTGTATGTAAAACAAAGCGGTACTCGTAATCTGATCAACGCCCACGCAGTATTCAGTCACGTGTCTATCAAGTATTGCAGATTGTTTTTCGTAGCGCGCACAGTACTTCAGCTGTTTTTTTTTTTGCGCAGTTTGTCATTATGTTTTCAGGGTCAAAAACGCGGTTATCAATTTTCACTTGGCAAGCTTTACAGCACGTGACCTCAACTGCTTCAAAAGCAGCAACCTCGTTCCCAGGGTCTCTCTTCTTCCCGCCATCTTTTGGCGGGAAGAAGAGAGACCCTGGAACAAGGTTGCAAAAGCAGAACAGCCTTACCGCACTTTACCATCGAATTCCAGTACGCTGTTAGAGAATCACCTGCTTTGTTGACCGACTTTTTTTGCTTTTATCGCTAAAACGTCGATCGGTTCAAGAAAACAGCCAGGCTATTCAGAGGTAAGAGATGATATAACAGTAAATCATCGTGTGATCTATCGAGTTTTTCCTTTTCCGCTTCAGTTTCAACGAGCACACATATTTTTCTGTGTAAAGTTGACGAACTTGACGTGGTATGGTCTTGGGATATTTTCCATGTCATTTATGTCATTTTGTTGGAAACACCCACGTACTCTCCCCCCGGCCCGAGGGAGATCACGTGACGTTGTAGGCTCGATTTTCCAGCCGTTTTGGAAGACTCTCAAACTGCTGGAAATAGAGCCTGGTGACGAGGTGGAGAGTGGAGACGGTAAACATGGCGTCCGAACGTGCTTTCGCTACGAGTTGTAAATCGTCTCGCTGTTGGAGATCTCGTAATTTCAAGATGCCAAAATATGTAAGTTCTTACTTTTCAATCTTGTGAGCATTTTTAGTAGCACTTCGTGTGTGTGCCGGCTTGTTTGCAAGCCTAGCATCTCAGTTTCTGACCCCAGGTTCTGATCCAACACATTGTATTTCACAGTTTTATTTCTTTGTTACAACTAAACATTCCGCACACTAAATACCGTACTTTAGACTTTAGCTCGCTTTCGCACTTAGTCGGTTTACGTAGCAGGGCAAAATTAATTATACGTAGGGTGGGGGGTGGGGGGGAGGGTATTGGTTGCTTCCTAGTACATGTATTTGCTGACCACACAGGGAAGCCTCCCATTAATCTGTTCTGAGACTTGATTTTGTGATTTCTGGAAAGATGTTTGTTAGCAGTACCCAGTTTAGGCTCGATTTCCGCCGCTCTCTCGAGTCCGGTCTTTGTTCCTCCCGAGAAGTGTCTGTGACGTAATCAAAAAAATTAATTTATGTAACGCTACTCCGGCTCGTGACATTCGTTTATTTTCCATTATCTCTTATGTTTTCAAAAGAAAAGGATCTGATCTGAAATATTTCGCGAAGGATGTTGATTTCTTGCTTTTATTGTGAAGCTATATGACTGAAAACCCGGGATGAAAAATATTTAACAAATAAAGAAGCCAAAACCATGTACAAACTGTATTATACTGTCATAAAACACGACGGGAATTTGAGAACATGAGAGAAATTTAGAAATTTCTATATTTCTCAAGTGTTCTCAAATTCCCGGAGTGTTTTATGACAGTATAATACATGGTTTTGGCTTCTTTATGTGCGTTAAAATATTATAGATTTAACGCGCGTGAAACGATAAAACACGCTTTTCTATGTTTTATACTCTGATAAAACATGGTTTTTAACCAATCAGAGCGTGCGCAATTTTCAGTCTATATTTTAATACAAGATGTTACATGACCAGTCCGTGACAAGAAACAATATGTTTTGATGCAATTTCGCCAGAGACGTCGCGTTCTGGCACCACACGATTTTACATCAAATCCCAGATAAAATTCATCACACAAGTTTACCGACTGTTTTGTGTATTGTATAGTACATTTCGAATGTCCAAATGGATCTCATTAGTTGCCTTGTTCTGTTGTAGTGGCTTAGCTCCCTGGTTTTAATAGCGCAAACTTTCCGTGATGTATTTTCTTGGTACGGATGAAAAATCCATCCTGTCGGTTGAATTACAAAGACATCATGCCCATTAATTTACATTAACGATTCCTATTGCATATACGTACATACATGTACATACATACATACTTTATTGAAGCTCCCTAAGTGGGTTTTTCAGCATCAAATACAAATTTAAATTAATTAAGAATATAAATATAATATATATATCTTCAGGGTTCAAAATAAAATCACAGCTTTTAGCTTGAATTTGTAGGCTTTTTTGTCAAGGCTCATTTTTTCCCGGCTCATTTTTTCCGTGATTTGCATGTGTGTACTGCTACACTAATTAACGGGAATCTGCCAAGAACCCGTTGCCTAGCACGTGACCAAAATCTTCCTGAATTGAAATTTCACTTTCTTCCTTGAGAAACCTTGAAATTATAAACTGATTTTAAAAAGATTTCGCACATATTGCATGCTTTGAACTGCCAAAATAATGTCAGCGTCAGAATCTTCATTTTAATTAACGTGTTTCGTTGCGACAATTCTCTTCCAAACAAAGCATCGTGAACGGCTCTCTTTTTTACATTTACATTTAGAAAACACTCGCCTTAAACACGGAGCGAGCCTATAAAAGGCAAGGACACGCCCCCTCTGAAGCGCTTTGTTGGCTATTTTTATCATTAATGCCATGCGGTGGAAGCCGACGGAAACGTCGCACAACAACGGTCGTAGATATAATGGTCATTGGGGTGGTTTATCCAAACAACTAATTGATTTATGTCAAATAAAACAAGCTAAATAATAAATATTGAGCGCAGAACAAAAATATATAGTTATTCACCGTTTGGAAGAATTGAATGCAAACGACGAATTCCCTTCACCCGTTTCGACAAGTGCAGTGCAGTCCAAGTCCCTGAGAATTTAAATTTTGCGGCTAGCTAAAATTGCTGCAAAGCTCAAGCCTGCCTTTGGCTGGTTTTCAAAATTATTCAGTTTTACAAGCTTTGTGATTGTGTAAACATTGGACAATACTGAATAATTGCACATAATTAGACCTGGGTGAATTAACCAATCAAATTTAAATGAGACCATTGGTCGTCCGTTGGGATTTGTGATTGGCAGGCTGAACACCTCAGCCTCGACTTATAGGCTCGCTCCGTGTTTAAGGATTGTTCTATCTAAATTTCTTTTTATGGCATACAACCAGATATGATTTTTTGGCTTCTTTTAACTCATTGCCGTGTCTGCCTCAAAAAATGTGAAATTTGATACTATTGTTTGTTTATTTATTTTTCTCAACAGTCATTTACAATTGTGTGGAAAGCTATATCTCTTTTGAAAGGGTAGTAAATAAACTTTCAGGAAAAAAAAAATTATTTCCCAAAGAAACCCATAATATGTTAATTAGTTAATTATTAACTAGCATAAATTAATATTAATAGCCGCAAAAAATTTGGACAAAAAAGCAACTTATTTCAAAATGATGAACTTGTTATAAGGAAAAGTTAAGAGCAAAAATGTTCCTTGTTATATTGGCAACATATCCTGCAAAATTTGGCTGAAAATGGTAAGTATAGAATAAATTAGTATTTTTTTAGTTTGGTGTCAAATTTTAATTTATGCAGGAATTTGACCCCAAACATTGTGTCAACCAATCCACTCGAAATTTATCTCTGTCGTTCCATAAGAACGTTTTTCTCTCTCCCTATACTGAAATATGAATCCTAACATGTATTCAAAGCAGGCTTTTAGCCAGAATTTGTAAAGTGGGCGTCCTGGAGGCATGTCCCCTCCAAAAAATTTGTTAAAGGTTTGGTGCATTTTTCATCATTTTCTCCCAGGATTGGGCGTCCACAGGACACCTGGACGCCCTTCTGGCTAAAAAGCTGATTCAAAGCATCAAACAAGGTTTTCAAATGTAAAAAGCGAATCAAAATATCATTTCAGTTGCATTTGTGTTCATTCGATCGATCGATGCAATATTTTGTAACACTTATCTTGGTTCGTCGTTTCGATTTTCGAGCTCCACATGCAATTCAATTTCCTCACTGCTTGGCATCCCTTCTGTATCACTTTCCTCGTCCAAAACTCTTGCTAAAACTTCCTAAAAGATTCGCGCCAGTTCCGTTAGCACGATGTTTGTGCCCGGCCGTGCATTGTTAAACTGAATCACTTTTTGGAAAATACGTTGTGTAACTTACAATAGAATGTAGCCGTTCAAACTTGCTAGGGGACTGGGCTAGACCCTAGTTCACGCCAGTCTCAAAAAATCACGCAAAGTGGTAAAGGGAGAAATTTTTAGCAAATTTTTTCGTTATCGTAACTGGAGTTACGAAATCCTGGTACGCTGACGACAATGAGTTAACTGAATAAATTAAACCTATTTGTTATCATTGTCTTGCAGTTATGGAACAGTCGACAGGAGGTGCAATACCCAAGAAATTTTCAAGAAATGTCCTGTTACTCAAGAATGGTGATTTTCCGAGAATCAATGACAGAGTATACATGCCGACAGCAAGTGAAATATCTAAACTAAAACATAGTGTTCAATTAGGACAGTTTAAAAGGAAAGTTGAATTTGATGCAAGCATGTCGGAAGACAGGATAAAGAAAAAACTTGAAGAGACGTTTCCCTACTTGGTAAACAGGAGGTAAGGCAAACTTTCAGGCCATGTTTACAGTAGAGCAAACTATCCCGGATCATGACCAATCCAGGATAGTTTGCTCTAGTGTAAAATTCAGGCCTCAGATCTTTTCAGATGCATCGAGAGAAAATAATTCTCTTGAATGCGTTGATCCATGTAATAATTTCTAATATATATAGATAGGCTTAGCCTAACAGCGGAGCTCCCTGAATTCTCATATTCAAAACACTGGCAGTCAACAAGCCAACAAATTATAAACACAGGCAGTCAACAAGCCAACAAATAATAAACACAGGTAGTCAACAAGCCAACAATAATATTATTTATAAACACAGGCAGTCAACAAGCCAACAAAATGAAACACTAAAACAGCCAACAAAATTCAAACACAGCCCTAGTTAACAAATAAATAAGCCTCAACTGTGCTCTGTTCTGTTATAAAGCATGCAGGAAGCGGCGCGAGCACGAAAGAAGTGTGGGGCCGCTAAGGGGGAAACATGAGCCGATAGGCGAGTGTTTCTCCCTACATCTTGAGTGCTCCGCCGCTTCCTGAGTGCTTTATAACAGAACAGAGCACAGTTGAGGCTTATTTATTTGTTTTATGATAAACAAAATCAATGATTTCCTCATAATCTTACCTTTATTTTTAAATAAACATTCCATTTTACTTCGAGAGTAAGCTGACCGTTGTCAGCACCCGTGCTTTGGATTCTGATAAAGCACGCTAATTCGAGCCAATCACAGCGCTTGTAAGAATGCTTCAAATGATTTGATTGGTCAACGAGACAAAAGCTGTCAAAACATCAATTCGAATACAAAACAAGTGCTTCAATTTTCACTTTTCAGTCCTTAAAAAAGCTAAAAATCTGAACTTTTTCAATGAAATCCGGCCGAATTGTGCCCCATGAAAGCCTGCAAGTTGCAAACATTACATTATTGGAAAACAAACTGCTTAAATCTTGCGGTTGAACCTTCACAAACTGCTGTGCTATGTTTTGTGAACGAAGATCGTCGCTTGTATTTACGGCAGCAAGAGGAGGATTGCCCGAACTGGTGGCAATGTTAGAAAAACTGGACTGTTGTGGCCTTCCACTCAGAGCACCGGAGAGGATATCCAAGCAAGCTTTCAATTGATTGCTAGAAGAACGAGCATTGTAACTCTTCACGCTTGCTTCGCTGCGATGACCAGAGATCGTGCCGAGATTCTGCGAGATGGAGACCACAGTGTGATCGCAGTTGCACGAACACTATGGAGAAGCCAATTTGGAAATTTCCTGCATCATTCCTCCGAGGCTGTTAACACAGAGGTTTATTTTCGTACCAAACTCGATCTTCAACTCGGCGGATTTCGTAAGCATTCATGAGCTCCGTGCTTTGTACTCTCATAAAGCATGCTGTTTAAACCAATCAGAGCGCGTGTTATATTGACACTTTATTATAAAAAGACATAAAGACTACAACACATGATCTCCAACAAATTGAATAAACTGTTCCAATCATATGCACTTAAAACACTGCACAACTCCAATTTTCAGGACACATTTTGGTTAAAAAAGGCAACAAAATCAATTGAAGTCAACAGCACCTTCACACTCAAAAGGATAAAAATTTGATGAGCAGAATGGCTGATTCGATTGACACAAACTAACCACTGTTTTAAATGTAAATTATTAAGGAATAAAACATACTTTTATAAGGTCAATCGGTTGAAAACTTTAAGAGAAACCGGAAGATGTTTTGGGTGTATTTCACTAGTCCCGATGTCAAGATGGCGGTCAGCCACTTGTCCCGAAGAAAATTCAACAACATTACAAATAAACGCAACCACAAAACAATAAACAATTTGAATGCACAGAAAATTTACAACAAAGCTTGCACTTACGATCAATTAGTGAATAATAGCTGTATTAGCTTTGGCTTTTTGTCTCTTGAATCACTTCAATGGCGTCCCGAAGCTAAATTGAGCAAGCAAAGCGAAGTGCTGGACGTGAACTCTGCATTCAAATATTCACACTTCACAACGCCACAAGGTTCATGCAAAGCATCGGCAAAAGCAGTCCTGATTTCTCCTCTCTAAGATATGCATATTCCACTTTATAGGCAGTCCAGTTTCTTTAGGCTATTATCTTTCCATTTCTAACGTTTAAAAGGTGTGTTGTCTTTCCGAAAACCTGATCATTGCCTTGAAACTCCATCTTTAACCGTAAAAATGTCATGAAATACGACGCACGCATAGCAAATCTATGTTAGTAATTTTTGATGGTCATGGCTAGTGGAATGGCTCGCGGGCGCGTGTGTACGTACGTATGGGGCTCTGTCCTGAGCACGGAACTTACGGCCCGTGCCAGGAGCTCCGCTAGTAAACGGCTTGATTTGTAAACATCTTCCAGATAGAGAGATAGTAATCTCGTTCCCAGATTTGTAAATTTTGAGGGGCTACTATTTATGGGGCACAAAACTGTGTGTATTTGCCCTTTTGGAATTGTTTAGTCCCATTTACATGCTCACTTGATAAAATGCTGGGATGTAACCTACAGTGGACCTAAGCATGCCATTCAGGGGAGTAGTCGCTGCATGCTACAGAAACCGGGATAAGCTCCAGCATGCAGTTGTAGGGGTCGCGAATGGGTTTTTTGAATTTTTAGATTGCGATACCAAGATCGAGACTCCAAAACGGCTTTGTATAGACGTATAGAACCCAGATAGAACCGCTCAAAAAAACGAGACTGCGAGACCCGTGAAATTCAACTAAAATTTTGCAAGACCCATATATTTTTTAAAAGACCATTCGCCACCCCTAGTTGTGGGCCACTATGTAACTCTTGAAGTACATGTACATGTAAATGATATATTGTTAGTGTGCAATCCAAGTGTGAATGCAGTTGCAATTACGTGAGTGCCAATGTGTTTATGTTTCTGTAGGTTTTCTTGTGCAGCTGTAGTAAAGCTGGATAAGGACAGCTCAAAATTTGAGTTTCATGGATCTCCACGTCCTTGGAGTGCAAATACCATTAGTAGCAAAATAAGGGGCAATTCTGCCCTCTACATATTGGAGGATGAGGTACATGCATGTCTGAATGTCGTCAAATAAAGTATTTTAGGTGAAATATAAAGCACGTACATGTAGCTAGCGACCAATAATAATTATCTTGGCTTAAATATTATAATAGTAGATGGTAGTGATGGTGATGGTGTATTTAAGCTATAATTTCATGGAAATACTGATTTCTCACAGACCATGCAGTTGCCTTGTTGCAGGTCTTGTTTAGAAATTTCACCTTATGTTACCACTTCTTGTGGGAAGTTTCTTGCAAACTCAATACTTCGATTTGACTCATCTAACCCGAAACTGACGGAGGAACATATGTGGTTGTCAAGAAAACCTCAAATACTATTAATTAAATGCTGAATGCATGCATTCACGATTGTCTGAATAGGAAAGAAAATTCAATATAAAAATAATTATGGTTCACCTCTACTGGCCTTGCATGAACAAATAAATATATTTAATATGTAGATGTAAGCTAACCTTGTGGGATTACCGTTTTATTAAGTAGGACTTATGACTTTCTCTACTTATTACATCCCTGGATTTACAAATCTTTTTTATTTATTTATTAATATTTTTTTGCAGGTACCAAATTCAGCAACAGAGACATCAACTACCATTCTTGCTTCTGAAATAAACCAGGTGAGATGATTAATTATGAAATTCAATTACAGGTAAAAAAAGCAAGTTAAGTTACAAAACCTTGTAGTTTCAGTTAGTTCAGGCTCAGGCATTTATAGTTTTGTGTGGTGCTGTGGAAGTTATTTTTATTTCCTTCTGATCGAGGCTCCTAGCTAGCTCACGTTACTCATACTGACCAATGGCAGCAATCAAGTAGCGTCTTAAAATAGCTCAACCTCGTTCCCAGGGTCTCTCTTCTTCCCGCCAAAAGCATCAGAAAAGAGACCCTGGTTCAGGCTGGTGATGTCTGGGGAGGGCTCCTATAATAACGAATCTTTGTTGCGCTTCTTTTGACGACAGACCGCCACTGTTCACAGGGAATATTGCGGTTGTTTTAAGATCTCTTTTAAGCCCAAGCAAGTTAAGTGTTTAGAGGCAATTTACTGTGGCCGAGATGTTGTTAAACCGGCAAACAAAGCTTTTATTTTGCGAGTCTCAGTCTAAAATCAAGGCTGTGCTCTAACGGCGCCTGAGGCGACTAACATTTGCCTTCGGGCGACAAGAAAAACTTACCGAGTCGCCCGGCTGGGCAACCTCTTTTTTCAGTTTCAACTTAGCTATGAAAACAGTCACACAATAAATTTCCTTTCTCTCTTTGTTTTCTTGTGTTGTATTGAAGTTTACAAGGCAAAATGGCTCAATTCAGAATGTTTAAATCCATCGGTGAAGTCAAAATATCGTTGAGTCCGATCGTTTTCGATACTAACATGTGCTTTACACTTCATGTAGTGTCCATGAAAAGTCTTTATGCTTCATGTAGTATACATGAAAAGTCTAATTAAAGAATAAATTATCCAAAGGATAGAAAGAAAAAGAGACAGCGTTTTTCTATGTATATCAATCAGTTTATAACTAAAAAAATTTTCTTTGGTATACTACTACGACAAAATATTACAAAGAACTAGCCTCCTCCGCAGGCAACTCTTACATAAAGGCACGAGTGAGAGACTGGTACAGAGGACAAAAAGGTGACTGAGTGGGGTGGGGGACAGGAAGAGAGGAAAAGGAAGGATGAGCAACCCGCTTTTCGCTCGCCTCGGCCCCAGTGCCCGCTCTTTTGCCCCTTTCTTGCCCCAGACCCCGGAGACCCAGTTGCCTGCGGAGGAGGCTAACAAAGAACCAAACTGAAGGCCTATCTGGACCTGTTTATAAGGAGGGAGCCCAAAAAATTTCCGGCCCTTTCTTTTTTTTCTTTTATTTTAAAAATATATTTTTGTTTGTGGGTTAATTGATTTTAATTAATTAATTAATTGATTAATCGTATCATTAACAAAATTCTCGTTTCTGATTGGTTCCCCGCGCGCCTATTTGTTACGTAATTGGAGTGCGCGCGCTTGGATGGCGTAGGTGTCCAATTACAGGTATCCAATTTGAGTTTGTTCAAATTGGATACCTGTAATTGGACACCTACGCCATCTGAGCGCGCGCACGTCAATTAAATGGGTTCTTTCTTGCTGTCTCCGTACTGTTTGTAAAACTGATTGAATAAATCGCTGACATTTTCACTAAAAAGAGGTTCTCTCAGACTTCTAACCTCGACTTTTGTTATTGATACGATTAATTATTGGTAATTGGACCTTGTGTTGTACAATTCAGGGGTAATCGTGCTCGTAATTTCGAAATCGGCTTCGCGCTGCGCGCTCGGCCGATTTCGAAATTACTCGCCCGATTACACCCTGAATTGTACTCCACTCGGTCCAATTACCATGATTACTAATCAATCAATTATTTATCAATTACCTGTGCAAAAAATTGGGGTGTCGCTAGTTAAAGAAATGTCTCTTGCAAAGTGCGTTTTCGGAGCTGGTAAATGAACAATATCACCCTCGAGCATAACCAAAAAATCATTCCAAGGAATCACTGCCTGTGACCAGCGAAAATTGTTCAGGAAAATACATTCTGCATCTTGTACTCCTACCCACGCAAAGCTTCCAGATGCTGGATTACAAAATGTTTCATAAATCAAAGTCAGTGGTTTGAGTAAAAATGTTTTACCACAGTTCGCATTGCCGGTAATCATAATGTTTCTGTTTTTGCCCCTCCCCTTGATCAAGAGGTCACACACTGCATCACGAAACACTTGTAGTGGGACAGAATTATTAGCTAGAATTTCTGCCGCACAAATCTGCCACTTCCCATTGCAACCTTCGATGCATTCAGTCTCTCTGGCATCTTGTAATAACTCTATGCGAGTTTTCTTTGAACGTGCCAGTTTGGATTGAGAATTTTCGATTTCCCATGCAGAAGTTAATACATCTGCGACAGCGCGTGGCGTGCGATTAACAAGAATTCTGCAAGGTCAGTTTTCCCTCCTTTTTCTGTTCATAAGCCAGCGCTTGCAGTTCCACAAGAGATTTCAGTTTCTTTTCAACAATAATTTCAGACACTTCGAATGCCGAAAGACGCTTTTTCTTTCTCGTTTTTTTACTGGTCATCTGTTCGGCATCTTCGATGTCTTCCTCACTTCCTTGGTCATCCCCATCGCGACACCCATTGCCTTTCCTTGAACGCTTACTACTGCACCTAGCACGACTTGCTGAACTTGTTCGTGGCTCGTGGCTGTTCTTAAGGTCTGGGTGATCACCACTTTCAAGATAGTTGTTATCAGTCTTGGTCACATACTTCCACGCACTGTAATAATTATGATGCCTACTTGAATAGTTGACAGTGATCCCGTACTCATGCTGCAACAATTCCTTTGACGATAGCCACCGTTGATTGCGATCTAGCTTTAGGGCTAGGTGGTAATGCTCTCCTGAATTTTGGTGTTTCTCCCGACAACAACACCAGTGTATAATTTTCGCATTGCCATTGCTAAACGATCGGATAACTGCTAAGGCAAATTCTTCGCGCGATGGAAACAGATCCAAATTCGCCTGGCTATAAGTTAGAAGATAAACACTTCGAACATCCTTCTTTCCTAGTGGTTCACGCAATAATTCTGAGTCCTCCGAGGACGATTCGTTACTTCCATAAGTGCTTAAGAGGTCCATTTTAACTGCTGATAGCGAGTGAAAGTAATAATTCCAGCTAGCCAAGCGATGGGGATGTGCAAGTTGTTTACAAGCCGTACCCATGGTAGCGATAGTGGGAAAAACCCTGTTCACGTCTTATGTAATCGGAGTCTCATAACTTAAATGTTGGCGGTAAAATTTTTTTCACATTAAATTTAAGGGGAAAATGTAGAAAAATAACAACTTTTATCAATTACAAATGAAAAAAACTCAATACCTTGATTTCAACATTAAACAAACAGAAAATCAGTCTATAGACAACCTCGGACAATACTAGTTGAGACAAATTTAAATGATGCCTATATTTTCCTGTTGTCCTGAACAAAACGACAAGAGTGAGGAAACAAATGACAGTTCTCCCCCCTCCCCTCTACCAATGTTGTTTTGGGTAACACAGAATTTGTATGAATTAGTTTTCAGGACAAAACAACATTGAACGGGGGGTGGGGAGGGGGGCGAATTTGTTCCATCTCACGACGTTGAAGGCGCGCGCGAAATACAACAAAAAGATGAAACTGTCTCAACAGTTCTGTCCGAGGTTGTAGCGACCAATAATAATTATCTTGGCTTAAATATTATAATAGTAGATGGTAGTGATGGTGATGGTGTATTTAAGCTATAATTTCATGGAAATACTGATTTCTCACAGACCATGCAGTTGCCTTGTTGCAGGTCTTGTTTAGAAATTTCACCTTATGTTACCACTTCTTGTGGGAAGTTTCTTGCAAACTCAATACTTCGATTTGACTCATCTAACCCGAAACTGACGGAGGAACATATGTGGTTGTCAAGAAAACCTCAAATACTATTAATTAAATGCTGAATGCATGCATTCACGATTGTCTGAATAGGAAAGAAAATTCAATATAAAAATAATTATGGTTCACCTCTACTGGCCTTGCATGAACAAATAAATATATTTAATATGTAGATGTAACTAGCTAACCTTGTGGGATTACCGTTTTATTAAGTAGGACTTTCTCTACTTATTACATCCCTGGATTTACAAATCTTTTTTATTTATTTATTATTTATTTTTTGCAGGTACCAAATTCAGCAACAGAGACATCAACTACCATTCTTGCTTCTGAAATAAACCAGGTGAGATGATTAATTATGAAATTCAATTACAGGTAAAAAAAAGCAAGTTAAGTTACAAAACCTTGTAGTTTCAGTTAGTTCAGGCTCAGGCATTTATAGTTTTGTGTGGTGCTGTGGAAGTTATTTTTATTTCCTTCTGATCGAGGCTCCTAGCTAGCTCACGTTACTCATACTGACCAATGGCGGCAATCAAGTAGCGTCTTAAAATAGCTCAACCTCGTTCCCAGGGTCTCTCTTCTTCCCGCCAAAAGCATCAGAAAAGAGACCCTGGTTCAGGCTGGTGATGTCTGGGAGGGGCTCCTATAATAACGAATCTTTGTTGCGCTTCTTTTGACGACAGACCACCACTGTTCACAGGGAATATTGCGGTTGTTTTAAGATCTCTTTTAAGCCCAAGCAAGTTAAGTGTTTAGAGGCAATTTACTGTGGCCGAGATGTTGTTAAACCGGCAAACAAAGCTTTTATTTTGCGAGTCTCAGTCTAAAATCAAGGCTGTGCTCTAACGGCGCCTGAGGCGACTAACATTTGCCTTCGGGCGACAAGAAAAACTTACCGAGTCGCCCGGCTGGGCAACCTCTTTTTTCAGTTTCAACTTAGCTATGAAAACAGTCACACAATAAATTTCCTTTCTCTCTTTGTTTTCTTGTGTTGTATTGAAGTTTACAAGGCAAAATGGCTCAATTCAGAATGTTTAAATCCATCGGTGAAGTCAAAATATCGTTGAGTCCGATCGTTTTCGATACTAACATGTGCTTTACACTTCATGTAGTGTCCATGAAAAGTCTTAATGCTTCATGTAGTATACATGAAAACTCTAATTAAAGAATAAATTATCCAAAGGATAGAAAGAAAAAGAGACAGCGTTTTTCTATGTATATCAATCAGTTTATAACTAAAAAAATTTTCTTTGGTATACTACTACGACAAAATATTACAAAGAACTAGCCTCCTCCGCAGGCAACTCTTACATAAAGGCACGAGTGAGAGACTGGTACAGAGGACAAAAAGGTGACTGAGTGGGGTGGGGGACAGGAAGAGAGGAAAAGGAAGGATGAGCAACCCCGCTTTTCGCTCGCCTCGGCCCCAGTGCCCGCTCTTTTGCCCCTTTCTTGCCCCAGACCCCAGAGACCCAGTTGCCTGCAGAGGAGGCTAACAAAGAACCAAACTGAAGGCCTATCTGGACCTGTTTATAAGGAGGGAGCCCAAAAAATTTTCCGGCCCTTTCTTTTTTTTCTTTTATTTTAAAAATATATTTTTGTTTGTGGGTTAATTGATTTTAATTAATTAATTAATAATCGTATCATTAACAAAATTCTCGTTTCTGATTGGTTCCCGCGCGCCTATTTGTTACGTAATTGGAGTGCGCGCGCTTGGATGGCGTAGGTGTCCAATTACAGGTATCCAATTTGAGTTTGTTCAAATTGGATACCTGTAATTGGACACCTACGCCATCTGAGCGCGCGCACGTCAATTAAATGGGTTCTTTCTTGCTGTCTCCGTACTGTTTGTAAAACTGATTGAATAAATCGCTGACATTTTCACTAAAAAGAGGTTCTCTCAGACTTCTAACCTCGACTTTTGTTATTGATACGATTAATTATTGGTAATTGGACCTTGTGTTGTACAATTCAGGGGTAATCGTGCTCGTAATTTCGAAATCGGCTTCGCGCTGCGCGCTCGGCCGATTTTGAAATTACTCGCCCGATTACACCCTGAATTGTACTCCACTCGGTCCAATTACCATGATTACTAATCAATCAATTATTTATTATTTGATTATTTTTTTTATTTTTTATTTTCTTTTGGGCCACCAACCTTGACTGCCGGGCACCCTGCAATTTTTCTTAGAGCACAGCCTTGAAAATGCTGTAAAATCTAACACATCGCACAATGTAAATAAACAAAGTGAATCGGGGTGAATGCACGTTGCATGTCAAGTTATTTCTTTTATAAGATCCTAAAGGTTAAAGGTAAGGTGGGTGCAATGAAAACAGACAGAAACAAACAATAGTATGTTAAATTTACCTGGAGTTGGGTTGAATTTTCTTGAAGATTCATACCGATCACAATGTTATGATCGGCTCATTTTGTCAACTTTTATAAATAATATTCGGTAGCGACAAGATTTTATTTACCCTTTTCCTGTCCTGGATTCGAAACTAAAAGTCTGTGACGGCTGCCTTTCGAACCTTCGCCGGCCTTCGCACTCTTGGTAAATGTTCATTGTACAGATGGCGATATTTCGATAAAACACCTGAGAACTCTGGCTTTCATTGATTGTTGAAGGCTTCAAAATTCATTATGGCATCTTGGAACCGCCAAAGTGTTTACCACGAAAACACGTCCTGATTTACAACACTCAGTAGAGTCTGACAAATTTCACCCTTAGCTGCCCCTCCCTCAAATCGTTTATTTGTATTCTCCCAGATTCTGGGAGACACGTGACCAGCCTGAACCAGGGTCTCTTTTCTGATGCTTTTGGCGGGAAGAAGAGAGACCCTGGGAACAAGGTTGAAAATAGCTCAGCTATGTGCTGAAAATTAAAAATAGATTTCCGAAAATTATCATTGGTAGAGACCCATGTACAGGGAATACTTCCCTTAGGTCATCCTCTCTTGATATAATTCACAGTTGCATGATTAAGTACTTCATTGTTTGATGGCAGATATGCCATAGGTCTTAGTTATTTTCCACAATGTTCAAATTCAGTTCATCTTCCTCCAAGTGTCAGAAAGAGACCCTTCGATCCTAACATAATTTGCCTGTTGCACCACCAACAAACTGATACTTTTAAAAACAATTTGTGAGACCCCTGCAAATATTCTCCTGAAATTAAGCCCTCCAATAATAACCTCCCCCCCCCCAAAGGACGCTATATGATGTTCCAATTAAAAGGCCCCAGCTGTAAAGCTTGTTTTATATTTTATGTTGTTACAGTGATGTGTGTTCAAATACTTTTTGTGTTCATTTGAAAACTGTATAGAGCTAATGTGTTGTGTTTCATATCGTTATCTTTAGGTAGTTTTACCATGCACCGAGGGTCACCTGAAATTTTTCAGACACAAAATCCCTTCCAAACCTCAGATATAATTAAGCTCTCTGAAAATGAGCCCATCAAAAAGGCTAATAACTCATTAATGTTACCTTTTAATACTTTCAGATGACACTTTTAGATGAGACTGAAATGGAAATTGATGAAAGCCCACAAGGTATGCAGGGTAAATCACTTGTCAGTCACAGAAATAAATCACTTTTTAACAGAAACCCGCAACCCGCAACCCTCAACCCGCAACCCTCAACCCTCAACTTTGAACTAAAGCTAGCTACTGTAATTAACTAACCGACTCTGTGTAGTACGCCCATGCGACTGTACAATGTACATTGTCAGCTGACTAATAAGGTGATGACCCTTGATCATGAGGTTGACATATAGCTCTCTGTTTGAACTGAAAAAATAATTTTTGTGGAAAATTTCCTACACTGTGGGTTCTTCTCTAAGTAATGGCTGAAAGGTAAATCAATGCATGACAAATAACCTTTTATTTTCTTAAAAAAAGAAGACAAATAACCTGAATAAGGAAACAAAAGCTTCTTTGTGTAACCCTTTAAGGACGTTCGCGCCCATTGCTAGTGCGCATCCTTACTGCGCACGCTATTCATGCCGCACGCCACGCACGTCATGCATCCAGCGCGCGCGCTGAGAATGAAACTGGACAAACATAGTGCTGGAGGCCGCTTGAATAACTTGGCGAGGATTTTACTCTCTTGGAAGCACGGTGACCCCTGTTTTTCTTTTCATAGATCACTTCCTTTATTGATTCTCTCCATTTTAACAATTTAACAAAAAACAACAAAATTCTGAACGTGAGAAGTTTTGATTATTTCACTTTTTCTACTCATTTGCGATCAAATTTTTCTTCGAATGCGGGTGTGCATGACTTAAAAGTATCCTTCTGTAAGGCTAATTCTACCTGAAGGAATGACATCAGCTGCAAAAATTTACTCAATAGGCCTATTTGCGTTGAAATCAACACATCCATCTTATCTAGAGTTCTCCATTTTACATTAATATTTGCTGATAGCAATGAAGCCAATGTCGCCTTACATGACCAAAAGTTCTAGAAACACTACGGTCTTCAATGCGCTTTATCTCCGAAACGAGCACAGTGACCCCCTAATTTTTTTGCCTTTTTGACATGAGTTGGTCATCATCTAACTGCAGCAAAATTAAAAAAAAAATCTGAACGTGGGAAGAATTGGGCGCGAATGTCCTTAAGCCCCGGTAGAAATACCATATTTTCAAAAATGGTAACTATAGACCCAAATACCATAAGTAATATACCATTTGAAAGGTATTGTTTGGGTTAGGTATGTCATAAATCACCACAACAGACATACAGGAAGTCACAGATTGGATTGAAGAGTGTCCAAAATGAAAAAAGAAAAACGTTCAAAAATACCTTATTCCTTGTATAGATTGGGTATACCCCTAAACAATAGCTTAATTTGCAGCTCTTGGTGTGTGGGTTGTTATTAGATATTCACTTGACTTTAAAAGTGTAACAGGCAAAAGTTGCAAAAGTTGAAGGGGTGGTTAATTAATCAAGTCTGATATAGGAGGGGTTATGATTTTATGCTTCCAATGTGCAGATCTCGCCAATATGTTTTTGGTGTCCAAATGTCATACAAATTGGCCCAATATTGAGCTTGTAATAGCATTCTGTGCCATATGGCACTATTGGGGCTTAAAGGGTTTTAACTTCATCACGTCCAATGCCCTAATACCCTGAAAATCTTACGCTGATTGTTTGATATTATTTTGCAAGACAATTTCAGTGAGAATCGTTGCACACTTAATATGGGTTAAAGCTTCTTGGTGTTTTCAAGTCAAGATAAAACTAGAATATGACACTACATCAAATGCAGAAATCTTAACTTTTTGGCTATCATTTTATAAGGCGCATCTGGATGCCCTGATGCTAGCCACGCTTCCAGCATGGCTTTTGATCGGGGAAATGATTTAGTGCAGAACCACTTGCCCATAGCAGTGATTTCAGGAGGTGGAAACATGACAATGCAAAATGGAAACAGCAATATACATCAGGACCAATTACAGGTAGATCCATCAATCCTGTTTGAAATTTAAGGGGAAGCCAACCATTTTGTGTGATGTTTTATTAGACCAATGGTTTTTAACATTAAAGATCAATCAAATCTGCAAAATCTAGCAAAAATCTAGCAATTCGTAGTGATCGCACGATGTCATAAATGCCATCTTTAAATTAATTTTTGCTATTGACCATATTTTCTAGCAGAGATTAGAGAAAACATTTGATCTTAAAATGTCTACACAGTTAGCTGCAAGCCAGTGCAATTTGTATTATTTACATCTCAAGTAGCTTCTGCATGGCATGCCAAAAAGCTTTTGTTTTGGAATGTTGTTCAAGTCTCTTTTACCAAGTTAGTTTATGGCTTAGTGTAAAAAGTGATAAGTTTTTCAACTATTTAGTTTTCTTTTATAGATGTCTGACAGTACAGAAGATGTTTCCCCCTCTGCTGACAATTCCACTACCAGCGGAATATCAGGAAGCGAACACGAATATTCACAAGGTTGGAAAGATACCATAAACTGTGTAAAGTTCTAGTAACCAAAATGTTAGGCTTGATTGTTCTCCATTGGGGAGACTAATCTACTATCATGGGTACGGCGTAGCCAGAGTAGTTTTGTCCTCGATCTCCCTAGATTTTGCTCGCCAAATTATTCAAGATGTATGGCGACTCCACGATTGAACACGATGGCCTGACGATTTCAGCGTAAAAAATAGAGATCTACTGTTCATTCCAATTTGACAATTAGGCTAGTTCTAAGTGCACCTTGCAATAATTGTTTAGATGCAAAATCCCATTCAAATACATGTACTCAATTCTTTTCAAGCCTCAAAATTCCCTCCAGGAATAATCTACTGAGACCTTTTTTAAAAGGAAAATTATTTTTATGCCTTACAGCAGGAAGTCTATAACACCTGGGCCCGGTTGTTCAAAGGGTGGATAACGCTATCCATTGGATAAATCACTATCCAGTGGATAAGTGTTGACAAAACAAACTACGCTATCCACTGGATAGCGATTTATCCGGTGGATGGCGTTATCCACCCTTTGAACAACCGGCCCCTGGTGGATAGAGTGGTTTCCAAGTAACTCCTAGAGTATTAAAATTACTTATTGTTGTTTTTTCACTCTCTTGCTGTCACAGATGAGTTGTCCATGATACAGTGGTTACAAGAGACTCTTCATTTTAAAGTCAGTATTAGACCAACAAAGAGCCCTTTGGAGGTAAGGTGTTCTACGTCTTTTACCTCCAGGGTAACTACTGTATGTGTGAGGGTATTAACCCACTCCCAAGAGTGCTAAGTTCAAAACTGAGGAAAAAATCTTGAATTTCATTTTGCAAAATTGTCAAAAACCAATAGTACCACATGAAAGTACTGCTCAATAGCTTTCATTTGAATGGTCACACACTAGGGTTTCATCCACAGACTTATTTTGATAAAAGTTACAACCACATTTATTGACTCAAAGTTTGACTCTTGTTTGACCATTAATATCGCAGTTCCTTTATAGCTATGTTTCATAGAATAGCAAACGCAATAAACAACAACACAATATTTGGCGTAAAGGGGATCAGCGTGTGACAGACGACTTCCATTGCGTGACCATAAAGCCTTTATCTCCCCAGCGCGCGGAAAGACCCGCGCTGGATCGGACAAGTTTTAGGAAGGTCAAAATTAAAGCTTACGCGGCCTAGAAGCCTAACTCTATAAACGGCAGTACGAGCTGAAACCTCCAGTCAGCATCATGCTGGAGTGTAGCAGTTATGACTTGCTCAAGCCTATTGCACCTCCCCAGCACTACGAGCCGACTCTGCCGGCACGTGCTGGATCGGACAATAATGCAGGCATATAAAAGCATAAAATAGCGCAACTCAAACGAGCGAAAACAAAGCTTGGGGAAGTCGCTGCGAGACTTAACCGATAGCGAACCTCGAGAGGTGCTCCCAAATTTATTGATAACAAAATCAAACCTCTAAAGGGAGGGAGGGTGAAAATTACAATTTAGAACACTGAAGGAATACCTTTCAGAAAGCACTACAGCTAATGAATGAGACTTTGGACTCAAACTAGAGCTTTTATAGCCAGACATACGTCTTGATCTAGGCCAATGGTGAATTACGTACCATAGTAAGTAAGGAATGAATGTAGCACTCAACAAGACATGAAATGCTTAATATTGGTATAATTTTCAGGGTTGTATTCAGTCCAGTGTTCAAGTAATATATTGAACACAAGAGAAAGTGTTTCATCCGATTTCCAAATGTTCACCGAGAAAATAGTTCATGATGTGTAGCCGAGTATATTTGTTGACGAAATTTGAGATGTTTGGAAATCGGATGAAACACTGTCTCAAGTGTTTGATATATCTTCTCAATCAAACCAAAAACTAAGGAGTAAACGGAGGAATAAAATCGTGTAAAAATCTATGCTAATTAGATCAGGTTGTGATTTCCTTTGCTTTAACATGATGAATTATTAATGAGTTTGAGAAGTTTATTCGATGACACACAGATGCAATCCTCAGTCTAAGCGTTATGGGGGCAAGTTAACGAAGAGCAATGCTTGGTATTCGTCAAATTGCTTTCTGTCACGCTGTCATCAGTAGCTCATTGATTAGAGTACCTATTATGAGATCAGGGTTGCGTGGCTTCAATTCTTACTTGAAATGATGTTGAAAGTTTGCTTTTATGGCGTTTCAGTGTAATATTATTAAAATGATAAAAGACCATTATATTCTTGATGGGGTGTGCATTTCAGGACTCTAGCAACTCGCTAGAGTATTAAAACTCGCTTCTCTTGATTGCAGGGTGGGGATCCTGTTCGTTATTCATTCATTCCAGGGCTACCTCCAGAATTCACATCAGGACGTGCTACGTATGGCAATTTAGGAACATTTGAACTGGAAAGACAGAGGAATGGCTCCCTAGATGGTACCATCCCAGGTTTGTAAACGTTATCAATTATGTAATGGCTAGACTTGTCTCTCTTTGATGACAGGTGGTCCTATAGTGTCAGGTCCATGTGGCTAGCCTTTACAAATCCCCAGCCATCACAGTTACATGCAAGAAGCTGTCATCTCCTCTGCTACTGGGAGACATCCGTTTTGATCATAATGATGATATTTGTAGAATACCCTGCCGTTATGGCACCTACTCAAAGTAACCCTGCCAAGAATGGCAGTATGGAGGGATGTACAGTGTGCAATCGGGGCCGGAAAGTCTAAGACTCCAATGACCATCGCGATTATACATGTATATGCCTCATTGCCATGCTCATTGCTAAGCAAGCAATAATGAAATTATTGATAGTGCTGACACGTTTTATTTGCCAAGATGATTACATTAGTGTCACCAAATGTGAGAAGATAGACAGGCAGGCAGACAGATAAAATTTATATTATAAAATGTATTTAAGTTTATAGCTTGTGGGGCTGTGTAACAGTTAATCTAAAAGTTAAAAAAGTAATCTAAAAATAATAAAATTACAAACTATTTTACAGATGGTATTGGTTTTGTAAGATAACACTAAAAACACTAATTAAAAGACATTGTAAAAAGCAAATCAAATATGCATATCAATTCATGAAGTCTATAAGACTGACAGCAGAAACAGAAGTTGCGTTCTTGAAGCTAAAATCATTAATAAAGAGATAGATTATGTCAGCAAGAAGACGACATACCAATAATGTATATCAGCGTCAGTAGATCTAGGTGTTTGTTTTTTCATCTTGAGAGGGACAACCATGCATTGCTCTTTCCATGCTAACTGGTAGCACTCATTTACCCTGGTCCCATCTTTTGGAACTTTGCCTGTTTGATATCATGTGATGAAACCAGACGTCAACTATTTAGGAAATAAGGCTTTTTAGGTACATAGCTGGGTTATTGTATCAAGAACAATTTATTGTTGTTTCGAAGAGATGGAGTTATGTTGTTACAACCATCAATTAAAAGAAACAATAATTTCAGGTTTTTTTACATTGATTGTTTTAAACATTATTTGCTGCAGCTTCACCAGTACCTGGCAAGGTCCCAATAAAAGTTGAATCACAAAATGACATTCTTTTGGGGTGGACTGAAATAGAATATAAAGATGAAGTGTCCATGGAAGCTCAGGCTATCCAACAAATACTAGCCAACCCAATCCTAATGGAGAGGGTTTTGTATAATATGTATTACAACTCAGGTGGCAACCCTGAAGCCAGTGGTGGTGAAACACAAAATTCTTCAACTCTTGGTAAGTTGATTTTGTTACCAGTTTCTCAGTAATTGTTCACGTACATTCATGGTCATGCAAGAGGCAGTAGCGAGCTGCTTCACTCCTCTGTGGTGCATACATTAGGACGTCACTGGGCTCTGCATTCAAGGCAGATTTAGCAAAGACAACGCAACCTCCTGACGACGGCTTGCGCACAGGGTCTACAACGCCGTCGCGTTCTGGTGACGACGTAAAACTTGCAAAATGCCGTCGTGATACGATCTTGTGGAGAGAACGGCAGCGCGCGAACCGGAAGTCAAAATCAAGTTGTGTCCAGACTATTCCACGCGCTCTCGCGTCCTCTTTTGACGTTGCGTTGTCTTTGCTAAATCTGCCGAATGTTGTTCCAATGCAACCCGAGTTACCATAGTTCTTGTTAAGTGGACCTCACCCCCCCCCCCCCCCCCCTCTTCCTTGCTTCCTCTTCCCTTAGTTGAGTTTTCTCATCAATCTCACTGCTATAAAGACTAGGGGCCCCTTAGGCCATGTTGTGTTACGATAATCATTTTGATTTGATTTGATTTTATTCAAAGTTCAATTTGCTAACATCATAGGCCAAAAATAGTCGAGTTATAATGCACGCATTGCATTACACATCATGAAACAGACCTTGGTATGGTGTAGAGTTAAAGTGATCGAATAACATGCTAAAGGTCACAGTCATATTTATACAGACTACATGTATTTTGCAACAGTGATTTTGCCTTCTGACATTCGTCTTTGCTTTTCGAATATATAATTTTCGATACGATTCCTGTAATAAACTCAATACGCTGATAAACTTCAGGAAATATTTCAGCTCGTACAGCCTAGGGAAATGGCCTCTGTATTGAACAGACTTTGAAGCTTGAAAGGCACAGCTAATGCTTTCTCTGCACTTTGTTTATAGGTAGAAAACAAGCACTCTTGACTGTGGTTTTGGCACACAAATTTCATTTAAGTTACTAGCTTTTTCAATACATTTTCCTGTTTTTAGTCGTAGAGATTGCCCTTTTCCTTAAAATGTCCTGATTTGGGGCAATTGCATCAGTGACTTGAGGGAAATCAGGTCAATAATTAGAGCTTCTGGTGATTATATTCCGAATTTGGGCGCTACACGCATGCGTCTTTTTCACAAGTACCATAAGGGAAACCGTGACACAAAAGAAAAAAAATATATACTTGTGCTGTTGCAATAGTATTTGAAGCGATGTTAGAAACAAAATCTCGTAATTTAATTTTCAATATGTTTCTTTAAAATTTCCAAAAGTCACCATCTTAGGAGAGAGTGATCGAGTGAGCCATGACAAAAGCTCCACATAAACTAAGATGTTATGTTTGTGTAACACAACACAAAAATTTGGCCAGTTTAACAGTCTGTCATTCTCAACAAGAGCAAAAACAACTGGAGGGAGGAGAGATTGCCAGTGAGAAATTAAGAGGACAGCTGTGTATGAGCACAATGAGAGGTGTTATGCCATTACACCTTGATTTCTATAGTTGTGTGGAAACATAATATGTTTGGATAACATCACTTAGAATAATATGACCAGGTGAAAAAACTAACTAGTTAAAAAAATTTGACTGCAACATATCCATCATATATAATATTCCCCTTTTGAGAAAAATATTCACAATAATCGCCTGGCTTGGTCTCCCGAGAGCAATCATCCACCTCAAATAGTCACCCATCAGTTATATTTTATGCCGTTTGTGAAATTATGTTTCTTGTGTTAAAATTAGTTTTTGCCTAGGTCATAAACCCAAACCTCAGCCTTGTCCAATTATTGCATTATTATTATTATTATTATTAAGCATTATTAGCCTGCCAAAGGTAAGTTACATGTACTCTATCATACCTTTTCTCTAACTTTTCTTAGGATTCACACAACAAGTTTTGATGTTAAGCCTCTTGGTTTATGCAGCGGCAGAAAGTGGTGCACAGCAGTTCATTGAAATGATCTTCACCTCTTCGTTCGGAAGAGTAGTCTTTGACGCTTACAAGGACAGGCCATTATTGCCAGAGGTCATTGCCAAGAAACATAGCAACAAGGAGACTGCAAATTACCTTGAAGAAATAACCAAAAGGTACAGATTGATTCATGGCAATGGCAACATAAATTACATATTATGCTAGTTTGCATTTGATGTTAGTCTAATTTACTAAGGTGAATATAAAGAATCCGACTAGCTGATTGGTCGAAAAATTCGGGATCTGATCCTATATTCACGGCGTGAGGCGGTGAATATTGGATTTCAAGGCGTGGTTGCTAAGCTAAGCCACATTTCTTGTGCTGGCAAGTAAAGATGGTGACTCGTTTTTGAATGAAATTTTCGTATATTCTAAAGACATCACTCCACGTTCGGGATATTCAAAGCATTGGCAATTTAAGTAAATGACTATCAAGACGTTTGGACGGAAAACCTTTTCAAGAAATGATTTTAAGACGAAATCCATTAGAAAATCGAGTAATATTTCTGGCCAGTGGACAAAAATCCTGTACTACGACGCCATAAGCTTTCACGCTTAAACTAGACATTCATGAGCCGTACCATAACGGTATTCACCAAATAATATAACTCCACAATCCTTAAATTGCTTTCCGCCTTGAGTTTCCTCCCGTGAATTGGTTGAGTCATGAGCTAGAGGTGGCAGCCATGTTTTTGTTAAACATGGCTGCCACCTCTCATGACTCAACCCATTCACGGGAGGAAACTCTAGGCGGAAAGCAATTTAAGGATTGTGGAGTTATATTATTTGGTGGATACCGTTATGGTACGGCTCATGAATGTCTAGTTTAAGCGTGAAAGCTTATGGCGTCGTAGTACAGGATTTTTGTCCACTGGCCAGAAATATTACTCGATTTTCTAATGGATTTCGTCTTAACGCATTTAAAACTCGTCAAAAACAAAGATTTTGGTGTGGTCGACCAAGGCGACCGTGTTTGTGTCGGATGGAGGGACAGAAATTTGCTTCTCACAGTGCTCGAAATTAACGGTCGTCCACTCGTCGAAAGCGAGTAAAAATCACCAAAAACGAGTAGCTTTTTCCACCACTCGTCCTGTGGACGAGGAACTTACATCTTCCCATGATATTATACTGTTTCGATCTAATGAAAAAATAAAAAAACTGTCAAAATGAACGAGGAAATCTACGTAAACGAAAGCAAAACACGCCAGGCCACCATTTTTATTTTTGCCCAGTTACCAGGCCTTATTTGATTGTGGCAACTAAAGGTCTGGGTCCGACTTGTTTTGAAATGTATCATGGGATGCAAAATGGCAGGCGGGTCACGCATCAGCTGGTCGTTTTGGGATCGTACAGTGGAATTTCTTCAGTGGACTGTTGCACAAAGAATATGGAGGCCTTGCTTTAAGGATCCATGAACTATAACAATGAGAACACAGTCACTTTCTACTGCAATTTTATTCTGCACTGTGTGATGCAATCGTTGGCATGTAGTAAGACGTACATGTATGCATGTTGAGTTTAAATAAATAGTCTAAGTTGTGTTTAATTGTGGCCTTCCTTCATTACATTATTTACTGATTACTATTCATTTATTTGAATGCCTCTAAGCAGTACATACAATGACATACCGTACAAATAAAATTGTAGATAACTATGTGACTAGTGACTTTGTCCCAGGGACCAGTACATTTTCAGCCTACTGGTCCAACAGACGACCGGACGCAAAAGTTAATTTTGAGCACTGATTCTCTTCAGACTTAAAGCTA